>JBBBDQ010001066.1:790000-825000 GCA_037127315.1 Ascarosepion bandense | reverse complement strand
TTATAATATTAAACACCTGATTATTTACAATACACATACACACACAAACACAGACAGACTTTTATATATAATTACAGACAAAAGGAAAATCAAGCCAAATGTAAGTATTTCATTTGCGACCTAAAAAATAGACAATTTTGTTTTTGCTTATAATTTCAAACATACGCACCGTAATAGGGGGCGCTAGAGGGTGTCGTCAGTGATGTCATCGCGAGGATCACTAGGGGGTTTAGGGTCTTTCAACATCATACCCCCGTCACCGCGCCGACCCGACCAGAGATGATCAGGTTCTGGCCCACCCTCGATAAGCACTTTCAGACACGGGAAAATTACGTTAAGGCACGGTAGGAAACCTTGCAAATGCTTCTGATTGGCGACAGTCAGAGCCATTTTCCATTTAGAGGCGAACCGTACATGAGCTCGTCCGAAACATTAACTTAGACGCAGAATTTCGGGGAATTATAACTAACAGTTTGGAATCCAGGCACTCTCTCTTTTGATCCATAACCAATTAGCTGTTCTTTCCGCTGTTTCGGTTATGGACTTGAGTGTTTTCCTTTTTTTTTACTCCCACTATATATATTTGTTGCAAAATAAAATCCTTACATTTGCCTTGACATTGACAATCGTTAGACAAATCGCGTCATCTAAGATAACTTCCGCTTTAGTCTTTTTTCATGTTTTCATTTCAGTTATAATTTCAGTTATATCTGTATAAATATCACAAATATCTACTCATATAAACTGGATTTTAGCTTCGGAAAACTTATATGAACCGACGCGTTTCGTCCTTCGTTAGACTTTATCAAGATCAGTTTGCAACAAGTATTCATAAACGAATGGGGCCACTCGTATTGCAATGTTAGAGGTGAAATACTTGAATCCTCGCAAGACGAACTACGACGATGGCGTGTGTCAAGCTCGTTTTACTCGATCAAGAGCGAAAGTCGGAGGTCTGAGGGTGATCAGGTACCCTCGTAGTTCTGGCCGTAAACGTTGCCGACAAGCGATCCGCTGACGTTCTCTTCCCTTCTTCCATTTATGGTTTAGATAGTCTTCGCCAGCCGACAAAGACAAGCATGGCGAGTACGGCAAATTCCCTGAGATGACGGACACAAAAACAGTGGAAGTCGTCCAGGGAGGGTTTCCTCAAACGAAAGTGAAAAAAGCTCTAATCCAGATACAGATTTATAAACAAAAGAAAAAATGTTCATTTTTTTTTATCTAATTATTTTGCTTTTAATTTTTGTCGAGCAACAACATTGTTTAATTACTTTCATTTATTCGCCATTAAATTATATCACTTAGCATCCTCCATAATTTAACATATAATTATATCACTTAGCCTCCTCCATAATTTAACATATAATTATGTCACTTAGAATCCTCCATAATTTACAATATAATTATGTCACTTAGCATCGTCCATAATTTACCATATAATTATGTCATTTAGCATCCTCCATAATTTACCATATAATTATGTCACTTAGCATCCTCCATAATTTACCATATAATTATGTCATTTAGCATCCTCCATAATTTAACATGTAATTATGTCATTTAGCATCCTCCATAATTTACCATATAATTATGTCATTTAGAATCCTCCATAATTTACCATATAATTATGTCATTTAGCCTCCTCCATAATTTACCATATAATTATGTCATTTAGCCTCCTCCATAATTTACCATATAATTATGTCACTTAGCATCCTCCATAATTTACCATATAATTATGTCATTTAGCCTCGTTCATAATTTACCATATAATTATGTCACTTAGCAAGTTTGCTAACCATTGCATGACGTCGATGCGCCTTAAAGTAACTATGTATGGAAGAGAATTTATTCCTCGACATATATTTCTTCAAGATGAATTTGACCAATTTTTTAAGGACACTTTTCTAGTGAATTACGATTCATTTACTTCTGTTATCTAAATATTCTAATCTAATGAAAAAAAAGTAAGTGTTAAACTTAAGGGTAATTTCCTGTCTCGTCATATTGGCTTATACATCAGTTTTGTCTGGTACAAGAAAAAATCGTATTGTGAAGCCTACTTTTTGAATAGATCATTCTAAGAAAGCCCTAGAAGTCATGTCAGGATTCGTCATTGGGGGTCACAACCTGACATATATAAGGTACGCAGATGATAAAATGCTAATAGCTGACACGGAAAAGAAACTGAAAGACCTCCTCCAGGAAGTAGTTAAAGAAAGCGGAAATAAGGGACTACATATAAACTACAAGAAAACTGAATGCATGGTCATCAGTAAAAAGAGGAGCCCAAAATGCCAACTACAGATCGAGGATGCTAAAATCAGGTCCAGAAATTTAAATATCTCGGAAGTGTTCTAACAGAGAACAGTAAGTGCGACGCCGAATTGGTATGACCGACGATGTATTCCAAAAGCTGCGTAGAGTACTGAGAGTCAGGAATATTTCGTTGGGAACAAAGAAAAGAGTCCTGGATTGGTATGTGATATCTGTTCTTCAATATGGCAGTGAACGCTAGACAATCTCCTCAGAGTTGAAACAACGGAAATGGTGTTCTACAGAAGCATCCTGGATATAAAGTGGGTAATCAGTTCCATATTACAATCAATATATAAACTAACCTCTCACTTTGTGGTCACAGCAGTTGCTATACATTTATATTCCTGATATCCAAAAGCACAAGGGTGCATTCCGGAAATTGAATAGAGTATTAAGAGACAGGAAAATTTTGCTAGAAACATAGAAGAGAGTCCTGGATTGTTATGGGATATCTGTTCTTCCATATGGCAGTGAACGCTAGACAATCTCCTCAAAGATGAAACAACCGAAATGTGGTTCTACAGAACGATGCTGAGGATACTATGGCCGGAACACGCGATCAACGACGATGTTTTGGAGAGGATGGAAACGAAGAGGAAACTAACAATTAACATCAGGCAAAGACTGCTGAAGTTTCTAGGACATGCAATGAGGAAACAGGGCTTGAAGATTTCGATACTTACAGCTGAGATGGAGAGAAAGAGAGACGGAGGAAGCAACGCGTAACATACTTGATGGGCTTGTCCAACTGGAGAGGTGGAATTCCATGATCGCCTACATCCTGAAGGGACACGATACATAGAAGAAGAAGAAGAAGATAGTAACGATCAGCTTGCTTACTTTTCTAAATATCGTTAAACGCTGAGAACATCAAAAATATGGAGTGCGTCTCTTAGATTAATTAGAAACGATAGGTTAGATTTTTTGTCGATTATTAGGCTTATATTTTTGCAGGATTTATTATAATTAATTATTCTTTTTTACTAAATTACAACGAGAGAAGCTTTCGCCGAAATTGAGTTTGTTATTTTCGTCTGCTCTTAAAATCTCGACGAAACATCATTATTTTTAATGTAACTGAATTACTTTCCTTCAGCACGCATTTATAAGAGTGAAACGCATTGACAATGAAAATGTGCTTTGCCTGTGGTTACGTAGAAATATCGACGCGACCTGATTGGTTAATTGCATAAGCGAGATTCAGCCTTGATTACTGATTGATGATTGATTAAAATTGATGATGTTTGAGATCCGTCGCCCACCAGTTACTAAACCTATCCTAAAGGAAAAGTTAGAAAATCGTAGAAATTAATAGAGACGTGGAAACGTTTTAATAATGATTTCTACGTTTCTATTTTTACTGACAATTGGAAATGTATGATTCTATAAGATCTGTTCAATCATTGATGTAAGAAATGTTTTCGATTTATTTTCTCTCGTCTGCTTGTGATTGTAACTGAGACACAATGAATGCTCTGTTTCACGTCTGTACTACGAATAAAGCGGACTGTAACATGGTCAGTACTGAGAGGAGTAGCCACTTAGAAAAACCAGGCTTTGTAAATAGTTGTGGTATATTATGAATAAGTAACAGTCGGCCGGAGGGAAGGACACAATCGAGACCATTCAGAAGAACAAACATAAATGAACTGTCGACGTCACTCGTCACAGAGACAACAGGTGGACGATTTAGAACTACAGAGGGGACATCAAGGCAATGGCAAATAACTAAAGGGCATCTAAAGGCAAGATGGCGTGATGATCAGTCCCACTTGGCTTAGCATAGCCAGATATAGGAAATGGTGAAGACCAACGAAGGAGTCGTTAGTTGCTCCAACAGGAGCGAGAAAGATATGGATAAATATGGTCATTTTCTAAGCGCGGCTTAGATGTGGCACAAGGCCGAAAGTATGGGATACCCAGTGAGAACCGAACTCACTTCTCAGTTGTAATAGGTGTTAGTGAGACAAGCTTGCAAACCATTACACCAGGTCGAGGTGCTCAAGATATCAATAAATATGTATTGCGTGAATATGTTCAATTTAGCACATTAACAAACAGTTATCGTGTGATTACCAAATTATACAATGTAGAGAAGGGCTTGTATTTAGATGGGAGACCATTTAAAAATGAAACAAATTAAAAAGTAATCTAAATATGGTGGCCTTATACCAGACCAAACAAAATTACAATATGAAGAAGAAAACTATGCTTGTTGTTCATTATTGTTGATTAGTGTGTTCGATTTTAATAGTCTTGTGCCAGACCGAGCTAAGCTGAGTAAATAACCATAATACCGATAAGATGTAACCGCAATTTCTACTCCAACAGCTTCTTTTCTCGCACTTCCCGCCTGTAGAATTCCTTTCCACATGATTGCTTCCCCGACAGCTACAATCCCCAGGAGTTTAAATGTAAGGTCAACAGACACCTCCTAAAACCCTAACTCGCATCCATTCTTTCAATCACTCTTCCAACCCTCAGCCTCGGTAGCCTTACCCATCTATCACCCTCCTTCTGATATTTCCTATATCTAACCTCTCTTTCTCTTTACCTTCCCCTATGTAGCCCCATACGCAATAGTGGCAGTGGAATGTCTTGCTTGGGGTGAAATAATTAAACAAATAAAAATAAAAAAAATACTAAAGCCAGTTAGGTAAATTGAACAAATTGAACTAACTGGCTTTAGTATTTTTTTTATTGATAGAATGGTTAACAAACTATTGGTGACAATTTTTACTGTGTAACGAGGTTGATTCTCACTGTGTCACATAATTATAGCCTTATGCCAGACTAAGCAAATTTAATAAACTACACTGGTTGATAAGTACTACTGGAGGGTGACTTCGTCCACACTGGATACCTTATGCTTTTACCATTGCTCAAGACTAATCTTCGGTCATAATAATAAGAAAGTAATTTTGCGTAATTCGGAATGTATTCATGATTAACAGAGTAGTTTTTTCTCATAATTTACTATTGAGTAGTAAAGTCGATCCTCACCGTGTGTCCGATAATTGTGGACATATGTCAAACTAAAGTGAGTAAATTATCACTCGCAACCAGTTTCGTAAGTAATAATGAAAACTGGATTATAAAAATTTATGTATTTCTATATCAGCAATATGATCAACCCTGTGCAGGGCCCGGAAATTTTTCCCACCTGAAACTATTCTGCACATATACAAATCTACCATCCGCCCGTGTATTGAATATTTCTGCCATATCTGGTCGGGTGCCCCTGCTGCTCTCCTTGGGCTTCTTGACAAAATACAAAGGAGGATCTGTAACGTGGTTGATACTGACTTGGCAGACCGGCTGCAGCCGCTCTCACACCGGCATGATGTAGCTTCCCTGTGCCTCTTCTACAAGTACTTTCATGGCTTCTGCTCCGATGAGCTTAGATCACTGGTGCCGCCTAAGCACGAATTTACACGAGATACTAAATTAGCAACTAGGTCCCACCCTTTTACAGTTAAACAAATAAGATGTAACCGTAAATTCTACTCCAACAGCTTCTTTTCTCGCGCTTCCCGCCTGTGGAACTCCCTTCCACAAGTCTGCTTTCCCGACAGTTACAATCTCCAGGTGTTTAAATGTAGGGTCAATAGACACCTCCTATCACACTAACTCCCAACTATTCTCACAACACTCTCATCTACCCAACCCTCATTCTCGGTATCCTTACCCGCCTATCACCCACCCTCTGTTATTTCCTATATTTAATCAGCCTTTCTCCACTCTACGTAGCCCCCTGCACAGTAGTGGCAGTGACATGCCTTGCTCGGGGTGAAACGCTTATAAAAAAAAACAAAAAAAAACAGACATATTTTAAGTATCGTGTCTCTTCATTACGGTGGTCGTGGGTATGACAATATACTGCATCCGGTAGCAAGGTCTCTGATTGGGAGGTTGTGAGGAGTATGGAACCACCTCCTAATTGCTTTTATTCCCAGGTCCACCCTGACACAGAGTGGTAACACCTGTTAGGGCCCCAACTATGGGCAATTAGTTTATCCCCAAACTGGGGTCAAAACATTATAAAAGTATAAAAATAGACTTTTATAGAAATGTATAGAAAATACTTTTATAGAAAAATATACACTTTTGAAGGAAAATATCACCAACAATACATGTTTTTATGGAAAATTTACCAGAAATATATTTTTGAATTAAAAACTGGAAGACATTTTCAGTTTTCTAAAATAACAATAAATTTTTTTCATCAAAATCTGACTAAATCAACCTTCTCAATATAATCAAATATTTAAAAAAATATCTTAAAACCCTACCTTTTTGGCATTAAATAACCCACAGAGGTTGATATGCCGTTAAACAAAACTCAAACTCAAACTCTTCATCACGGGGTTTGTTAACAGTCTCTATAGCTTATTTCTTTCATGATGTGTAAATTACCAAGATTTTGGCGTAAGTTATTGAAGCGGTTTCATATTGCTTTCGCTATTGAGCTTGAATTATTCCTTTTCCTAGTCTGGTAACTAAACAAGGCTACAGAGCCAGGTCTAGCTTATTTATATTCTTATATTCAGCTTATAGCTGAGAGGAGGTAGTAAAAGCCTCATGTCCTTTTACCAGATTAATTTTTTGACCCTATTCCAAGGTTATCATTTGGTGGTAGTTGGTGTGGAAGACAAATTTCTTCGGCGTATATGCACGTCCGTCACACTTCCAAGAAAAAGGCCGGCGCCTTGGCCGACCACATCATGGTCGCTATTAAAGGGTCTGAATAAAATGGTGGGGAAAAAAAACACTTACACAAGAAATGTCTATTTACGGGAATGAATGTAGATGCAGAACAACTACAGTTCCATCGTATTCCCTCGGCTGTGCTGTGTACGTTTGTGCGAAACGGCTCAATACATAGTCGTACCATATCGCGGAAGAACGTATCTAAAAGATTTATATCATGACTCAATGTTTCTAACGCGTTCGCACAAGCAACGAAACATATGGTTTGTTTGCTTAACGGCATATCAACACCTCTGTGGGTTATTTAATACCAAAAAGGTAGGGTTTTAAGGTATTTTGACTAATTTTCAGTTTTAGTGAAAAGGTTCTTTTAGTCAGATTTTAATGAAAATTTTGTTTTTATTCTTCATTTTAGAAAACTGAAAATGTCTTATAGTTTTGTGTTCAAAAATGTTTTGCTGAGAATTTTTTTCCTTCAGAAATGTATTAGTAATATTTTTCCTTCAAAAAACGTATATTTTTCATAAAAGTCGAGTTTTATGTATATATTTCTGTAAAAGTATTTTTATCCTTTCATAGTGTTTTGATCCCAGTTAAGGAGTTAACTATTTCCTCATAGCTGGCATCCTAACAGGTGCTACCACTCCGGGTCAGAGTTGACCCGGGAACAACAGCAATTAAGCGGTGGTTCCCTGCTCCTCACGGCCTCCCAATTAGAGGCCTTGCTGCAGGCTGCAAATTACCGTCATACCCAGGACCAGAAATATATGGAAATGCAAATAAATAAATCAATTAATAGAGAAACAATGAGAGTGAATTCAGAAAATGGAAATCCGACCAATGATTAAATATATGGTAACGGGCATGTTGTTTCCTTACAATTTCGAAAACATGGATCAGGCGGCCAGTGCTACTCGTGTTAAGCTTTTCCCACTATCTAGCCATCGGGCTCTGATGAGAGTGTAGTATATGTTCTCCTCATCTCTAATGGTGTTAGTAATTTAGTCGTCTCTTTATGAGGAAATAATTGGTATTTATTGACCGCGCGTTCAATTCTATTTACATTAAAATTTTCTTCATTCTCTGGCCATCAGACCCGTATGAAAGTGTATAATATCGTTGTACACGTACCTATACATAGTAATGGAATGCTAATGTTCTCTTAAATACAGGGACACTATTAGAGTAAGGAGTAGAGTAGAGGAAAGTGATTACTGACTAGTAGTTAATCAGTAATGCGAGTTTTGTACATGTTGATATGCTTTTATTCCCAATCTCCATTTGGTGATTACTCAAGTAGTAACCTCTTAGAGTTACAACATAAATGTTCTCATAATTTTAAATGGTAATGTAGCAGTTTCCTTATATGGAAACATTTTCTATTCATTGACCGAGCAGCCAATGCTAATTAATCTTTAATCTTTTCTTCATTCCTTGACAATTTCTAATGATTGTGGTAGTTTTAGTTGTATTCTTATAATGAAACATTTTTAATAGTTGACCGAGTCGAAATTAGTAATATCACTCAATAAACAACTTTTTTTTTTCAAGGAAAAAAATTACTCAAGTTCAGTAAATCACTCTTTCCAGTACTGATGGGGTGTTTGTTCATAATCTTTTGTTTGAATTCGTGTGGGACGTCAGCTTCTTGATTATCTTATTATTTTTTCTTCTCGTTACTTATTCTATTAATTTTATTTATTTATTTTTTTTTTTGCTGTTGAAAGGTCACATGTAAAAGCGTTTTTGTTATTTGGTATCCTATTTTGAGATGCTGTAGTGCCAGTCCCCAAAGTTCGAATGAGGATGGTCCTCGCCAGGTTCTACAGACTTCATTCGCTCTAATTTATTTTAAACATTGATCTAATAAAGCGGCTGTAAACAACAGTCAGTTTAAATATTTATGAACGGGTTTGGCGCCATGCATGTCATTCCAATGAAAGTGTCGATCTGACAAGGTGATTTAAGAACATGTCTTGAGTTTCTGTGTTGATATATTTTAGTTTTGTACCAAGTTGCGGTACTGGATGAAGCTAAACCTATTACAACTAAATCTGTGTACATTTTCCTTTTAACATACAATTTTACTAATTCCACATCCTGAAGATTTATGGTGGACCCAGAGTAGGTGCCATCAATGTTTTCATTTCAATTGATTAAATATAAAAAAGAAATAGTAAATGTCTATGGATATCTGATGATTACCAGAGGGTACTAAGTCGAAATAATGTGTCTATTATAAAACTTATATCAACTAAGGTGAAAACAAAAGTTCGAAACAATTCCAAGATTATTGAAAATTACTCATTTCAAAAATAAATACAAAGTAAATGACTGATTTTTTTTCTACTGTTAATCAAACCCCTGAAGGTTATTTAAAGCCAGTAGACAATTTTTAGATTGCAAGAATATTTTTACATAAAAATGGTTTTAAGCGATATAATCTTACTAATTAATCTATTGTTTCTTGTGTGTTAATCGTTTTTCTAGCGGATTAAAATGTTGAGGAATATGGATCTGGATCTCTGACATCTGAAAGTTCAATCTCTAGGTTTGGTAGTAGAGAAAAGTCACATATTATGGTCCAATGGAAGAAACGAACTTGCGGCACAAAAATGAGAAGTAAATGATATGGAAGCCAAAATGAAAACAATATACTGGACTGCCTGATGTTTTAACAGTTGTCTGAGAAGAAAGTCGAGACAAGGTTAAAATGCGAATTCATCACCTGCGTTTAGTTTCGAGATATGCTTAGAGAAAATGCTTTATCCTTTACATCTGCCGCCTCTTAGCTACGAGTTGAATATAATAATATAAATAAGTTAGACTGGTTAAAACCAAAGCTTCAGAGCCAGTCTAGAAAAATGAAAAATTTAAACTCAAATTATTAGCAAAAGCAGCGTGGTACCACGTCAATAACTTATTCCAAAACTTGGCAATTTACACATCACCAAAGAAATAAGCTATAGAGAAATTTAACCAACCCAGTAATAAGAGACACAATATTTAAAATATAAGTCTATTAATTATATTGCTGATATAGAAAAACATAAATGTAATCCAGTTTTCATCATTTATATTATTGATATGCTGGCCCTGATCTTTAATGTTGATAGCAAAATGTTTTGTGGCCTCTGATATTCATGAGATCATAATCCATTCCTGAAATTTCGAACGGAACGCTTTATCAGTTTTTTTTTTTATCTTCAAACCAAACAAGATTATATGTAATCTAAAATTCAAAGCAAACATCACTGATATATACACTTATATATTTTATTAGCTGTGGATTGCCGCATTTTGCTGTGAAGTGCTTCCAAACTTTTAACAGTGTTTACGTTTGGATGGGCAGTGTATTTTTGTATTATCGATCATATTATGACGGTAATTAAATGGGTCGTTATCAATTTTTAACAAATGTTTATACATGACACTTTGCACGGAGAGGTGACAGGTCAATTTCTAGAGAGCAGCCCACCCCCAAGAAAATCTGTTTTCAATCTCAGAGCGGGCATTTTAAAATGCCTTTGAAGTGTAATGCCATTTTAGTTATGTGACGATAAAATCTTTTCTGCCAACACACACACACACATATATATATATATATATATATGACTTACCTCTGCATCTGACTCTCTACTAGATATATGCTTTACCTCTGCACCTGACTCCTGCCAGATCTCGCAGCTTTGCCCTCTCGGCAACTCCGACCATGCTGTTTTCTCTCTTAATATTTCTCTCCACTCTTACTTCCTCCAGGAGTCTCCTACTTATAGGACCTCCTACTGCCACCAAATAGCTGACTCGGACGCCTTCCGCGATTTTCCTTTGCGATGTCCCAGTTGATGACTGTGCCTCTGAGATTTCGCCCTTGGTGAAAGTTGGCAATGATGCCTTCATACCTATCAGGAGGTTTCGTCTCAAACCTCATTGCTCTCCTTGGTTCTCTCCTGCATGTTTGACCGCCATTGCCCACAGGAGCCACTAGTTCCAACTATTCCGGAGACAGTCATCTGATCCCAATAGGCGCTTATTCACGTCGGCTCGTCATGAGTGCAAAAGAATCCTGAATGACGCCAAGCTGTTGTTTGCTGAGAGAATGAGACAGCGCAACAGGTGTTTACTCGTGCAACCAGACTGGCAACTGGGTCTCACCCATTCACAGTTAGATTAACAAAATGCAGACAACAATTCTACTCCTGCAGCTTCTTTTCTCGCAATTCTTGCCTGTGGAACTCGCTTCCATATTCTTGCTCTCCTGACGGCTACAACCTCCAGAAATTTAAATGCAATGTCAATACTCATCTCTTAACTACCTGACTCTTGTTCTTTCTACACCACCCTGTATACCCTTTCCTTTCACTCCACCTCTGCAACTGTCATCTTTGTACTCTTATGTATCCCCCTTCACATCAGTGGCGTTACCGCCTTGCTCGGGGTCATGTGATTAATATATATATATATATATATATATATATAGCGTATCGAGGTAGCAGATAATTTTCTAAACCTATACCGTTAAACATAACAAACAATGAATGTCTATTTTGTTTAATTATGAGCCATTTTAAACATCGTATTTTGGCTTGAATTTCAGGTGACAATAAAGACAAAAATTGTCCAACATTTGGATATTTTTTTTATTATGCTGGTTCTAAGCTTTCGGCTCACATGAGCCATCTTCAGAGAGGTTACAAGGACATTAACATAAAGACATCCACCATCAAAGATGATTTTATCTTATATTCACATAAAAGTTTGCTAAGCAACGATAACAGTCACCGAATAGCAGACTCAGTTCGTAAATTTGTAATGCGGTTCTATGATGTCGCACCGCGTGAGAGACCGAAATGCTAACAGAACCGTATGTCTAAATGCATTGCAATGTGTTGTGACTAGATGGAAATGTGATTTTATTGAGTGTGGTTTCTTTTGATTTAATGTAGATGGCCTCCAATATCTGAATGTTCTTTTTTCTGTCCGTATGAGTGAGTATTGTTGTGTTATTGACTAATTTCTTAAAAAATCGTTTCAACATAGAATAGCTTCAATAGCCCGACTTTTTTTTTTGATAACATTTTTTTATAACTTTCTCAAAGTTGTAGAAACAGAGAACATATTGAAAGGACAGCTCTTTACACGAACGATAGAGAATAGTAAAATTTTATAAGTATATCACCCCATATAAGGCAGTAAAGCCACTAAGATACAAGGATGTTAAAGAACAAAAGAGAAGAAAAAACTTTAGGGAGCGAGATTAATAGAAGAGTCATTAAGAAGACAATAGATTACGACAGACGATGCATTGAAATTTTTGAAGTTCAAAGTTGGCTGGAAAGCATGGAGATGGAAGAGAGTTCCACAAGTGAGAAGTGCGAGAAAAGAAGCTAACATAAAATATAAGGTTACATCAAGCCGATTCAACAGTTATTTGATGAGACTTTGCTACTAAGCTAGTTCTTCTTCTATGTGCTCTGTCCTTTAATGACGTAGGCGATCATGGCTTTCCACGTTTCCCTACCCCTGGTGGGTGTTAGCAGGCTATCTCCTGTTATTCCACGCAATCCTCGTTCCGTCATCCACCTGATCAGGTTCTTCAAATATGTTTTCCGCTGCTTTCCCGTGTCTATTTTCCCTCTATCTGGCTTGAAGGATCAGATCCTCCAAGCCCTCCTTCCTCACTGCATGTCCCAAGAACGTTAGTTGTCTCTTCCTGATGCTTAATATTAATTTCATTTTCGTTTCCATTCTTTCCAACACTTCCTCATTGCTCACATGCTCGGTCCACGATATCCACAGCATCCTTCTGTAGAACCACATTTCAGTTGCTTTAAGTTTTTCCTTCATCTTTGATGATATTGTCCAACATTCTTTGCCATATTGAAGAACTGATATCACATAGCAATCGAGTACACTCTTCTTTGTTTCTAGCGAAACTGTTCTGGTTCTTAATACTTTACTCAACTTCTGGAATGTTTCTTTCGCCATGCAAATTCGCCCTCGGATTTCTGTGTTGCACTTTCTGTCTTCTGTTAGAACACTTCCCTTGTATTTAAATTTTTGTACCTGCTTTATTTTAGTATCCCCAACCTGTATTTTTCATTTTGGGCTGCCTTTTTTACTGATCATGCATTCAGTAGTCAGTCAGTCAGTTAAGTGCCATACGTGATACACGATTGGGCGATCATGTCTCGAAAGAGACATGACTGACTGAGCAAAAGATTATCCCGCAGTAGGTTGCCATCGCTTTCTGCGGTAGACTGGTTGCTGACCAAGGCTATAGAACCCAATCTGTCCTGCTATTTAACCCATAACTAGAAGGAAGAGACGGATTAATACCTTTCCCAAGGGTATTTGCGCGTAAGTGAATACAATGGATTCAACTGGAATTCGAAATCGGCTCCCCGGTTTCTCGTTCCGAGCCGATATCCACTGTACCACAACGCACATCACTAATGACTTCAGTCATGTCTCTTTCGAGATACGATCGCCCAAGCGTGTATCATTTATGGCACTTAACTGACTGATTGTGTTTCAAGTAGATAGCATTCGGTAGTACTGCGCTTAAATTCATACGGTTTTGTTACCATAGCAAATTGTTCTCCCGAACGATTACCATGAAGTGTTTATAGAATGGCCACAGGAAAACTACATTACAAAAGTGAGAAAGTAATTGAAGCTATGACGCCAAGTCAAGACCAATAATATTACTGTTTTTTATTTGGAATTTATTACGAATATTTAAATATGCAGCAGTAGAACCAAACCATACGTGGTAGCAATATTCAAAAGATGGACGAATGGTAGGTATATATATATATATTCAAGAGATTCTGGTTAGAACAATTTTTTGGCACGACCTTCATAGTAGCAGTCGTAGCAATGGATTCAATATATTCTTTCCTTTTTATATTAGCCGTAGATTTTAGATCGAGAAAACGCAACAATTCCCTCTTATAGGGATTAGCATCAGTCATGGTTTTGTGAGACCGGAAAAGGGTTCTTTAGGTCTTTACTAAAGATAAGTTCCGTTTTGAAGGGTTTTAAATTAACAAGTCATTCTTTACTCCTGTTAACAACAAACTGTAGGTCACTTTTGATTGTGAAGCGAGTTTGATCCTTGTAGGATGCTCCATTCTTTAAGCCTTGTGCCACATATAAAGCAAAACACATATAACATAATATAAATATTAATGTATTATTAAATGTTTGTGATCTAGTCTTCTTTTTCTTCTTTATGTGCCGTTTGCCTTTAGGACGTAGGCGATCATGGATTTCTACTTTCCCCTACCCCTTGTCATGCTCAACCCTTTTCCTCTTGGTAGCTTTCCCAAATTCCGCGCCGTCATCAACTTGCTCAAGCCCATCAAGTATGTCTCGCGCTGCTTTCCCCTGTCTGACTTTCCCTCTATCTATCCTGTGAGTTTTAGTTCCTCCAAACCCTCTTTCCTCATTACATGTCCCCGAATCCTCGGCTGTCACTTCCTGATGCTAAGTACAATTTTTCATTTTCGCTTGCATCCTTTTCAACACCTTGTCGTTGCTCACATGTTCGGTCCATAGTATCCGCAGCATCCTCCTGTAGAAAAACATTTCTGTTTTTGAAGAGGTCTACAAGCATTCGTTACCATATGGAAGGACAGATATCAGTTAACAGTCTAGTCCTTTTTTTTTGTTTTCAACGAAATCTTTCTCTCAATACATTTCCCAATGTAATACTAAATGGCCAACGCACAGAATTTTAAACTATTTGTTTTTCGGACTGTGAACCTTCTTCGAAACCCTAATATATATATATATATATAAAAGAAAAATTAAGACAGACACGTTATTTCATGGTGAATCGGGAGTATGGCCTATTTCAGGCGATCCTTCGTGAGCTTCCGTCTTTATTTAACAAAGGATTCTACACTAATGAGATTCGCAAAAACCTAAAAAAAACGAATAAAAATAACGGTCACTCCGTTATATATATATATCTAAACTTATTTATGAATGGAACTATGTGTGTGTGTGTGTGTGTGTGTGTGTGTGTGTGTGTGTGTGTGTGTATCCCTTACCTATAGACTCCGAAACGGCTGAACCGATTTTCTTGAAAATTTACACAATTGTACTATAAGCGTCTGCGAGTGTTCTTAGCTAGGTTTTGTTTCGATGTACCCCAGATAAATATTGAAAATCGATAATCGAAAAAATCGGGTTATAGAAGGAGTGGTCCGACTGTAATCAAATTTGATACACTCATAGACAAAGACATAAGAAACGAAATTCAGAAGTTTCAAGGTTGCAGTTCTTACAATAGTGCAGAAAATCGATAACACACACACACACACAAACACACACACACACACACACACACATATATATATAGGGGAAAGCAACGGATAACATATTTGAAGGACCAAATCAGATGGATGATGGAATGAGGTTTGTATGGCGCGACAAGAGAAGGCGTGCTAAGAGCCACCAGGGATAAGGAGACGTCGAAAGCCATGATCGCCTACGTCCTGAAATAACAAGGCACATAAAAAAAGAAGATACCAGTAACAGAATTTCATAGGCCACGTTCACAAGGCAGGAAACATGCTATACCAGCACCTATTAGAATCATAAAGTTTCTACTTCGATCTTCACCTACCTAAAAAAAAATATATATATATATATATAAAAATATATTATACTCTTCGTAGGCTGCCTCGCGTTGAATCATTAGTCTATGATGTCTGCCTTGGAACTTCAGATGCAAACAAATTCTATTCTAAACTGTTCCTTTCCCAAGTACATTTGCCATCGGTATATTTTTAAAATAAAACCTGACCTGTACCGGATAGATTTACCAGTAGAACGATAAACGCACCTGCGACACAGAATCTACTCGTGGGAAGAGCCTGTCTGCCATGTCCTTCTCAATGAGGCGAGTAAAAGTACTTATTTACCGATAAACTCCATTGCCTTCTCTTTAAGCACAGAAACATTAAATAAATACTTACCTACCAGCAGAAATGTCGCATTTAGCATACGTGTGGAACGTGCCCTTTTCCCCAAATCATGAGAACAATGTAAAAGAAATAGCCGGGAACTTTGAAAGTCAGAGGAAATGTTAGCATTAAGGAGATTCCAGCAAGCTGTACAACTGCAGATAAAAAAGGAAAAAGAAAAAAAAACAAGCAGAAAGAAAAGTGGCATCGTATGCGAAGTAAATTGCTTTTGTTACAAGTTTTACAAATATGAAGTACTTAAAAAAGAAGAAATTTCCTGAATACTGAGACCGGCTTGGAATAATCAGGAATTAGTGCAGCGTTTCTCAAGCGGTGAACACAGGCACTTAACAAAAGAGTTATTTATTAGCTATTTTTATATTTGTTACCGCTAGCGTCTTAGTCAGTACCTCGACGGGTGACTGCTGGTGTATCTTGGAAGCGAGGATATGCTGATGGTTTAATGAATAATGGCTTGAAACTGTTAATAGGATAGCCTAGTTCCAAATCCAGTTGGGTTCATTTTATTAACTTACGGGCAAATACCCTTGAGTAATGTATGAATCCGCGTCTCTTCTCCCCAGCTATGGGTTAATTAGCATGACGTATATCACAAGATAACTATTAAAAATAAATTTGCAGGTCGTGTAATGGATAATGTCTCGGAATTATTAATAAGAGAACCGAGTTCCAATTTCGATTTTGGATCGTTATACTTACTTTCTTAAAAATAACGTTTGGAAAGGTATGAATCCACCTCTCCTCTCTCCAGCTATGAGTTAATTAGAAATACGTACATTACTAAATAATTATTATTTTCTCTTAAAATACTTACAATCAAAATAAAATAGAATTCAGGCTTTAAATAACCTGTAAAGAGTTGATAAGCGGTAGAGAACGAAAGAATCAAATTAAATCTTTTTTCTTAAGAGTATTTACCTTTAAATGAATAAAATCGAACCCGATTGGAATTGAAACTCGGCTCTCTGGTTTTTAATTCCGGGGCTTTATCCATTACACCACCCGTACATCCAAGTATTCTGCGCCTGGTATTTCTAAATGGTCACCAACCTAGATTTTGATCTGATTCGACGTTGCTTAACTTCAGCGATCGTGGTTATAAGCCCTTACCTTTAAAGAATAATTCGGCATTTCATTAACTTTAATGTCAATTAAAATTTATCGAATATATTCATAACAAAATTTTTTCCAAAAATAGGTTTCTTAAGTCAAGTAGGTGTTGTTGCTCTTTCCAGCGGGATGTGGCTGCCCTCTGTCTTTTCTACAAATATTTTCAAAACATCTGCTCTAATGAACTTAGGTCACTGGTGCCGCCTCCGCAGGAATTTACTCGTACAACCAGACTGGCAACAAAGTCCCACCCTTTTACAGTTAAATCAACCAAATGCAGGCGACAATTCTATTCCATCAGCTTCTTTTCTCTCATTTCCTACCTGTGGAACTCCTTTCCACATAACTGCTTTCCTGACTGCTACAACCTCCAGGAATTTAAATGCAATGCCAATTCCCATCTCTTATCCACTTAACTCCAGCCTTTTCTACATCACCCCGTGTTTCTTCTTTTCCTTTCTCGCCGAAGTGATGTGGTTCTCCTCTGTTTATTCTACAAGTATTTTCATTACAACTGCTCTGAGGAACTTCTTTTCTTGATTCCCCCACTACTTGTATTTACGCGTGATACTAGATTGGCATGAAGGTCCCACCATTTTACCGTCGAAATCGTTAAAATGTAACCGACTCTTCTACTCTAAGAGTTTCTTTTATCGCATTTTCTGTCTGCGGAACTCTCTTTCGTTTGCATGCTTTCCTGAAATCCCCAAGAGTTTAAATATAGCGTCAATTGTCATCTTTTATCTACTTGATTCCCTTCCATCTTTTACCCTTCTTTGACATCCCCTATGGCTTGTTTTTCTATTACTGTAAGTCCTTGTGCACAAGTGGCGACCCTGCGTTTTCCGAAGTGAAATGATTATCAAAACAAGAATAGAGGTGTTTGTCTTTATTTCTAAGATGAAGTAGTATTTACAGTATTTACATTATTCTGACTATTGTCCTCATCTTTGTTGCCATTCTTACGACGTTTCAAACCGAACTCATGGCTCCAATCGGATTTTACGCAAGGAATGAAGCTGATATACCCCAGTGATTGTAATAAAAGGTTCGGTTCGAAATTCCTAGCACCTGAAGAAGGCCGGAGCGTACAACGGACGAAACGTCGTACGAATGGCAACAAAGATGGAGACAATAGTCTGAATAATGTAAACACTGTAAAGATCAGAAGTGTTGTTTAAAACTACGTCTAAATAGCCTAATCTATATTCATTTTCTTTGTCTACTGTACTAAACATGTTATAGCTTATTTAAACACCGGTGTATTTGAACTGTTTAGTATTTACAGATTTCTTAAGCGTCTGTTTTTCTCATGTTCAATATGTTTTTTTCTGACATGATTAGTCTTTATGATTCTAGAATATTCTTCCAGAGTCCATATGGGTATGTACATGTCGCTTAAGTTGAATTTAATATAGAAAAGTTGTTATTTCAAACGCTCTATTTAAAGTAAATCCAGAAATCAATATTTTTTATTCTCAATGTTTCCAGTTAAATTAAATTTATTCAGTATATATATATATATATATATATATATATATATATATATATATATTGTTATTGATTATTCGTCTCGGGTTGTTTCTTTGGGCTACGAACTGGCTCGGTCCAAATCACTTTGGCTGATATTCATGTGCTTAGTTCTTTGTTTTTTTACAACCATGTTTTTCCTTCCGCGTATATACGCGGAGGGTTTTTCGAAACAAGTATAGTGATAAGTTTGCATTTATATATATATATATATATATATATATATATGTGTGTGTGTGTGTGTGTGTGTGTGTGTGTGTGTACTTTCAAAGCAGATATGGTTATTTACGTAGAATCAAAAATTGTGTTAAAAAAACTTGATTTAACTTATATTAGAGTGTGGAATCATTTGTGGTCGAGTGGTTTCAAATCGTACCCGAGCAATTTGTGGCTTCTCCTTTGTTGTTAGGGGTTGCAGGTTCGAATCCTGCAAAATAACAAACATTTTCATAACAAAATTTATCGGAAATAATCAGGCCGATAGAAATAAATATCTAAATATACAGTTTGATTTAAAACTGTATATCTACTCAATTACGAATATCGATTAAAAATAATGTTCAAAAAAATTACATCTCTATATATAAATGCTTATATTTGCTTTTATATATGAATTCATGTATCTATTTAATTTACATCTGTCTCTCTATTCATGTACGTCAATTCATGTATAGCTCCCTCGATTTATATTTGAGTTTATGTAATTTTTATATAGATATATAATCATTTCACTCCAGGCAAAGTAGGACCGCCACTGGTGCGCACGGGGTTTCAGTAAGAGAAAAAGAAGATACAGGTATATCGAAGAAAAAATAATAAATGGCTGAGAATCAAGTAGATAGAAGATGGCTATTGACGCTGCATTTAACCATTTGGTTCTTAGCTTTTCATTGTTAGCAATCAGGGAAGCAAATAAACGCAAGGGAGTTCCACAAAGAATAAGTGCGTAACAAGAAACTATTAAATTAAAATGGCGGTTAGATTTAACTATTTTGGTGCCAATCTTGTAGCACGAGTAGATACACGTGGTCGGAGTATCAAGGAAAAAAAAGCTTTTCAGAGCAATTATCAAAAATAATATTTGTAGAAAAGTCATATGAAAACCAAATCGCGTCGGTGAGAAAGTGACTGTAATTAACTTGCAGATCCGCTTTTGGATTTTGTCGAAAACCTCAAGATTAACAGCAGGAGCCCCGACCAAATATGGCAACAGTATTCAATGCATGAACGAATGGTAGATTTATAAATGTGCAAAAAGAAATTCTGAAAAGAAACTACTTTCTGGCCCGACAGAGTGATCCAACCTTCTTAGAAGAAGATGCGGTTATGGATTCGATGTAGCCATTCCGTTTGAGCTCATTTGATATGTGTAGACAATTTAAGTCATTAATGCCAACTGTCTTAAAAGTGAGACGCTTGCCATTATTGGTTGACAAGAAGAAAACATCAACAAAGTCAGATATTTTTCATTAGCATATAATTATTTACCTATGTAGAAAACAAATAGCAGGTTATATTCAATGTCATAAAAACCGAATTTGTTACTTCCCATAATTACCGAGAGGATTCTGAATTTCTACCTATCGCAATCAACGGATGCTTTCTTATGGAGCACCTATTGGAACTTAAAATTCATCTGACCTCAAATGAAACTCGTACACACAATCCATCCCTAAAAATACATAAAAACATTGTCGGTTCCATGTACAGCTTCAATAAGTACCTCATTTCTGCTGTACTTTTTACAAGAGCCAGATGAGGACAAAAACAGAGTCAATCAGTTGAGTGACATACCTGATACACGCTTTGGGCGATCATGTCTCGAAAGAGACATGACTAACTGGGCAGAAGATTATCCCGCAGTAGTTTTCCATTGCTTTCTGCGGTAGACTGGTTGCCAGCCAAGGCTATAGAACCTAGTCTGTCCTATTATTTAACCCATGACTGGAGGGAAGAGACGGATTAATACCTTTCCCAAGGGTATTTGTGCTTAAGTAAATGCAAGGAATATCAAGTGGAATTCGAACTCGGCTCCCCGATTTGTCGTTTCGAGTCGATATCCATTTCACCACCATGCCTATCCAAAATGGAGTATTAACGCCATATATGGGCAGGACTTGCTAAGTGTTCACTTTCCAGTCACGTCAGTGTATAAAAGCGACATCACGTCCTTTTGGGTGATGAATTATTTTCCACATTACAACTCTTTTTCGCACAAAATAATCGTTGTAAGTCTCTCACTGCGCTATCGCTGTTTCTATGAAAGTTATAGGCGGTTGGTGAGAGCCATGACCACCTATAACTTGATCGAACAAGACAAAATACGATATATTTCCTAGTACATAGACAACACATACATAGTTGGTCTGTGTGCATGTGTGTTTGTATGTGTATGCCTGTTTATGTGTGTGCGATCATCTATGTATATCATTAAATATATTTTACATTTATATAAAATTATGACCAAATTGGCTGTAAGCAAATGGGTATTAAGTCAGCCACATTAATCTCTGTCCACAGACAATTTAAGAACGAGAAACATGGACTGTATTGCCTCCATCTTCTAAGTCCGGTTGAATTACTTGCATTGAAATTCAATATAAAAAAAAACTCTGTCTTTTACCTGCACTACAATGTCGGCCAGTTGCGCCTGTATGATATACACAACTACCTCCAGCCACTGTCAAGACCCGAGCGTTCCAATGTATGATCACATGTGATCGAGGCCGTGAAGACATGATCATTCTTTGTTTCCTTTTTTTTTATTTTCTTACTTCTATTCAGTTATTTTACACGCCCAGCAACCTGATTCCAGATATTAAGTGTTGTGTCTTCAACGTTGGTCACGCTGGAATGATTTGCAGCAAAGTCGTACCGTGGGAAAGTTTGATGGCATAAAATAGCAGAGAAAGAAAGGTGAAATAAATCAGTCAAATTAATGTACATACAAAAGGAACCCGAAATGCAGAAAGAAAGAAAGAAAATGAAGAAGAAAGAAAAGGCATAATTTTAAAAGATATTTAAAAAAAATGAAATAAAGAAAGGCATAATTATAAATAATATGAAAAGAAAGAATGAGCAGAAGAAAGTAAAGGCAAAATTATAAAGGATATTGAAAGAAAGAAAGAAAGAAAGAAAGAAAGAAAGAAAGAAAGGATATTAAAAGAAAGAAAGAAAGAAAGAAAGACAGAATTAAAAGAAAGAAAGAAAGGCAGAGTTATAAAGGATATTAAAAGAAAGAACGAAAGAAAGAAAGAAAGTAAAGACAGAATTAAAAGAAAGAAAGAAAGAAAGAAAGAAAGAAAAAAAGAATTAAAAGAAATAAAGAAAGAAAGAAAGGCAGAATTATAAAGGATATTAAAAGAAAGAAAGAAAGAAAGTAAAGATAGAATTAAAAGAAAGAAAGAAAGAAAGAAAAAAAGAAAGAAAGACAGAATTATAAAGGATATTAAAAGAAAGAAAGAAAGAAAGTAAAGACAGAATTAAAAGAAAGAAAGAAAGAAAGAAAGAAAGAATTATAAAGGATATCAAAAGAAAGAAGGAAAGAAAGTAAAGGCAGAATTAAAAGAAAGAAAGAAAGAAAAAGGAAAGAAAGACACAATTATAAAGGATATTAAAAGAAAGAAAGAAAGAAAATAAAGACAGAATTAAAAGAAAGAAAGAAAGAAAAAAGAAAGAAAGAAAGAAGGAAAGGCAGAATTATAAAGGATATTAAAAGAAAGAAGAAAAAAAAAAGAAAGTAAAGGCAGAATTATATAGGATATCAAAAGAAAGAAGGAAAGAAAGTAAAGGCAGAATTAAAAGAAAAAAAGAAAGAAAAAGGAAAGAAAGACACAATTATAAAGGATATTAAAAGAAAGAAAGAAAGAAAATAAAGACAGAATTAAAAGAAAGAAAGAAAGAAAAAGAAAGAAAGAAATAAGGAAAGGCAGAATTATAAAGGATATTAAAAGAAAGAAAGAAAAAAGAAAGAAAGTAAAGGCAGAATTATATAGGATATCAAAAGAAAGAAGGAAAGAAAGTAAAGGCAGAATTAAAAGAAAGAAAGAAAGAAAAAGGAAAGAAAGACACAATTATAAAGGATATTAAAAGAAAGAAAGAAAGAAAGTAAAGACAGAATTAAAAGAAAGAAAGAAAAAAGAAAGAAAGAAAGAAGGAAAGGCAGAATTATAAAGGATATTAAAAGAAAGAAAGAAAAAAGAAAGAAAGTAAAGGCAGAATTATAACGAATATTAAAAGAAAGAATAAAAAATAAAGAAAGATCAGAAAAAAGAAAAGACATAATTCAAAAAGATACTAAGAAAAAAAAAAAGAAAGAAAGAGCAGAAGAAAGAAAATAGTAGAATTAAAATAAATATTAAATGAAAGAAAGAAAGAAAGAAAGAAAAAAAGAGTAAAATAAATTAAACGTATTATTCTAAAAGCACTTAAAAGAAAGAAAGAAAACACAAAAGAAAGAAAAGGAACAATTATAAACGATATTAACAGAAAAAAGAAAGAAAGAAAGAAAGAGCAAATGAAAGAAAAAGTAGAATTATAAAGGATATTAAAAGAAAAAAACAAGAAAGAAAGAATGTAATTATAAAGAATTTCAACAGAAAAAAGAAGAGAAGAAAGAAAAGGTACAATTATAAAGGATAATAAAAGAAAAAAAAACGAGAATGAAGAAATGCGATTAAAAAGAAAGAAAGTGATGAAGGAAAAAAGAAGTGAAATTAGAAAAAAGAAATAAAAAGGAGAATGAGATTAGAGAAAGAAAGAAAACAGAATGAAAACAAGGAAAAATACAAGATTGAAAGAACGAAAAAATTAAATAAATAGAGAAAAGAATCGAGATTTTGATCGGAAGTAAGAAAAGCTATTTTAACAAGAAATGAAAAAATAAACAAGGAGATAAACAGAATATTTCAAGAAAAAGCGAATATTATACAAAGGAAACTAACAAAGTCTAAAGTAGAAAAGGAAGTGACGTCACCATACTCAGTAAGTAAGAATGAAACAATCAAAAATAGAAACAACAGAGGATAAGAAAACTAATGAAGAAGAAATAAATGAAGGGAAAGATAAAATAAATGAATTATAAAGGAATGAAAAACAGCGATTCTCAAAAAAAGATAAGATATTACCTTCTACTGGATGTATTTTTGCATATTCCTTCCTAAAGCGCGATTCGCTAAAATCCGCCCATTTGAGGGACTGGTGCAACAGTTGATTTGTTTTCTTTTTCGGCAGCGATATATAAAAAAATCACTCTAAATACACACTTTTGATGAATTAAACTCTATTAATAGCAAAGAAGGTTATTTCAAACAGAAAATATATTCGATAAAGCAGAAACTTTCATTGCTAGCCAAATCGTTCCATTAGGGACAAATGACTTTTCTTTCGAACTTTAAAAGAATGAAAAAACATTTCTCTGTTCATCTTTTATTATAACACAAAAATCATGAATTTCCCCCTATTTAAACAATAATGTATATATTAGATATTAAAGAGTCTGTTTAACATGCAAACACTGATTTTTATTTTTTATTATTATTATTTTTTTGGCCACAATCGCAGAATTGCTGTTGTTATGACATTTCACCCTTTGTATCCTTGGTAGTACCTGACACATCTCGTGTCGAATATGTTAGAAAGGCTGAAGGGGACATTTTATTTCCCATCGGGAAGCATTTTGTTTGCCTCATTTGGTACCTTCTTGTCACGTTCGTTGTCATCCCGAAACCACTTCATTTCCATATTTCTTCCTGAATTACCGACCCACTGTGTTAAAGGGTGTCCTCGCTGCAGAACATCAAGAATTATCTAAGGACGTCCATGTAACACAATTGACATTTCTATAATGATTTATTAAGCATAACTTACACATTGTACAAAGCCGAAAATAAGTATCAATTCAATAAGACTAGCTTAGATGGTGCATGAGACCAAAAGTAGGTAGCACTCGGTAATGAACGAAATATTCTTCTTCTTCTTCTTCTTCTTCTTCTTCTTCTTTGTGCCCTGTCCCTTCAGGACTTAGGCGATCATGACTTTCCACGTTTCCCTATCCCTAGTGGCTCTGAGAGCGCCTTCTCCTGTTGCACCATGCAACCCTCGTTCCATCATCGACCTGATTAGATCCTTCAAATATGTTATCCGTTGCTTTCCCCTGTCTCTTTTTCCCTCTATCTGGCCTGTTAGTATCAGGTTCTCCAAGCCCTCTTTCCTCATTGCATGTCTGAGAAACTTCAGCTGTCTCTTCCTGATGCTCAGTATTAATTTCCTTTTCGTTTTCATCATTTCCCAAACCTCCTCATTGCTCACATGCTCGATCCATGATATTCGCAGAATCCTTCTGTAGAACCACATTTCAGTTGCTTCAAGTCTTTCCTTCATCTTTGATGATATTGTCCAGCATTCACTGCCATATTGAAGAACTGACATCACATAACAATCCAGTACTCTCTTCTTTGTTTCTAGCGAAATTGTCCGGTTTCTTAATACTTAACTCAACTTCAGGAATGCTTCCTTCGCCATGCCAATTCGCCTTCGGATCTCTGTGTCGAACTTTCCGTCTTCTGTTATAACACTTCTCAGGTATTTAAACTTGTGCGCCTGTTTGATTTTAGGATCCTCGACCTGTATTTGGCATATTGGGCTGCCCTTTTTAGATGGGGCATAATACCAAAAGTAGGTATCACTCGGTAAGGAACGAAACCAATACTCAGCCATAATTTATCCAGAGAGATAAACTTGCTATTTTTTAAACCACGTCGAAGTGACGCAGTTGTCATTTCTATATCACGATTTACTAAGCGTAGATTAGATATGGCTCAAGGCCGAAATTAGGTAGAACACAGTAAGTCGTATTTGACCTTGCTAGAAAAACTTGCTAAACTTTATAACATCTTGAAGTAACGCAATTGAACAACGATTTACTAAGCGTAGTTTATATATCCAAAAGCATGGAACACTCAGTGACGACCTAACTCACTACTCAGTGGTAATTGACCTAGCGAGACAAGATTGCTAAACTTTATACCATATCGAAGTGACGGAAATTGAGATTTCTATACGATAATTACAAAGAAAGTACCTGCTAATATAACCCAGAAAAAAGGGCTTTTATTTATTAAACAATTTCATTCGGAGGCTCGTCGCAGCCTCGTCGATAAATTTCTACTGTATTGCGAGTTCGCTTCTTAAGCAAATCTAAATCAGTAAAGGGATGTCATCTTCCTCTACAAATGGTGACCGCCGACGTAGGTCGATTCGACGTAATTCAGTCCAGCATCGCTGGAAATGTCACTCAACCAGAACTCTAAAGCGATCGACAAGCCGAATTATTTATACTGGAGAACTGAGATCTCCAAAGAAAATTCGACATTAAACTCAGATATCTTTTTAGTTCTCTCAAACACGCGTCGACGCTCGGTATCAACACAAGCTTCAATCAACGACTTTGCAAATCAAAGTTTATTCCCAACTGTTAATTCTTCTAACGCCAACATAAATCCACACACACAGCCAAACACGGAAATTCTTACAAACGCAAGCAACTCAACGTGGAGCATTGGAATAAATTAGAAGATTTTTAACAGCCATATTAACCACTGGGAATATTTTTCCAGGGTTACATCGTCACAAATTCTACTACATTTCAGACTCTTTTTCTCTTCAGCCTACAAGAGACAGCCAAAAAATTCACTTTCACAAATTCACTCGTAATTAATGACGCCTTACAAACTTCAACTCAAGTGCGAACGACTTTTCTCTACATGTATACTGGTCCACGTAAAATCTTTCTCATTCTTCCATTTCACCATGTGCTTTTCGAGGATCCAATATGGCGGACCATCAGTCTAAACAGCCACACGTTCCAGCAACCTCCCCCACACCTATGAGCCACGTCCGTGCCACCCACCTTTTTTTTCAGCAACCAACCTTTTCTGTCAATTTGGCATGACTACTACTACTACCAGCATCATCATCAACGTAATCAAACCAACATATTCCCGGACATATTGAAAAAAGTATTTTTAATATTTTTTAAAATCTAAGGGGGGTATTTGTAGGGTTTGATACATTCACACCCACACACACACGGTCATTCAGCATTCACGTGATAACCTTAGTTTCCGCGCTCCGGCATGCCAATAAAAGTCGGGGAGCGTCACGTGTTACGCTAGTTAGGATTCTGTCCCGGGAAGAACAGACATGTTCATTACCTAGCTCACACAAACACACGCGCACTAATTGCGGGTAGCAATTAGTGACGCAAATTTTTATTTCTCACCAGCATGCACACACAACACAAGAAAAAACTCCAATTGGAAATAGACATTAACACTATGCACATTAACTTTCATTCAAACTGGACTTTGCATAGAATAACTTTCTACCGAACATTTTACGTTTCTGTCCAGACAAAGGGAAAAGAACTTTTCTTTCCTTACTTTTATGCATGCTCTCAACCCTATGTAACCTTTGTTAATATATTGTTTTTCTGGTTACTTTCGCCTTTTCGTCTTTCTTATTTCCTGCTTTATTTCATGACCCAAGTTACGCCGAGTCGACACGTAAAACTAAAATAGAGAGGACTATTTTTCCTCTACACTCGGATCTTCATATTTAAATCCTTATGTGAAAGATAAATTTAGTAAGTAACAATTACACAAACACGATAATCTTAATGATTGTCTATGACGCTGTCTATAAAATTCTGCAGAATTTCAGAGCTCATTTTATAATTAGTATATATATATATATATATATATATATATGTAAACATGTTACGGAAATTAACGAATTTTAACGAAACTTGGTTATAAGCAACCGACATTTTGTAATGAATTATTTTGAACATTATTTTTACCGGTAAAAAATAATATTTTGAACATTATTTTTACCGGTAAAAATAATGTTCAAAATAATTCATTACAAATTGTCGGTTGCTTATAACCAAGTTTCGTTAAAATTCGTTAATTTCCGTAACATGTTTGCATTTGTTGACATTACGATACATTTCAGAGCAGATATGCTTGTTTGCGATAAATCGAAAATAGTATTATATAGGCATGATAAAAACCTCGTCTGATCAAGAGGCTATCTATGGTCGAGTGGTCAAGACGGTACCAGATCAAATGGTATGCTTCCCCTATGTAATAGGGGTCGCAGGTTCGAATCCTGCTGGATAGCACACATTTTCATAATAGAAATTTATCGTAAATAATCAGGCCGGTAGATATAAAAATACTGTTTAATTAAAAACTTGAATATCTACTTAAATACGAGTATCGGTAAAAATAATATTTAAAATAATTCATTACAATATATATATATATATATACTCACAGATGGCTAAGAGAAGATTGTAGTTTCTTTTTTTACTATGCTATAAACAGACTGAATAATAAAAGGGGTGTCCGAAAATCATTTAAATATTTAAAATGTACGAAATTCATAAGCTGTATTGAGTTTTTCTCCGTTCGGATGTGCGTATGGTGTAATAGTTTTAACGGTTTTAAATAAGAAATCTGTTGTAGTGTGATAGTGAAAAAGTTCATCAAAGCTTCCTCTTCGTCGGACTCTCTACCTTCGGGCGGAGAGGGACCCAGCTGAGGCTATGTTATTCTTTTTATTTCTTCCAAACCCTGTTCTACCATCGATCTATTTTAGATCATCAAGTATGTTACGGGCTGTTTTCCTCTCTCAATCTGTCCAGTGAGTATCAGATTTTCAAAGCCCTCCTTCCTCGTTACTTACCCAGAAATTTCAACTTCCTCTTCCAGATGTTAACTGTATGTTTCCTTTTTGTTCCCATTTTCTCTAAAACCTCGTCTTTGTTCACATATTCAGTTCATGGTATTTTCAATATATAGAAGCATATTTCTGTTACTTCAAGTCTCTTATTGAGAAAATTGTTCATCATTCGCTGGCTGCTATGCAAAAGGACAATACTGACCCGATAACCTTGAGAGATGTAGAACCTTGAGAGAAGTAGAACAGCCCGGAGACGCCAAGTCGACGTAGCTCAGGTAACTGAAAAACTTTATGGCAACTGACAGCTGTTGGTTGAGATCATGTGATAATGAGCAGACGTCGACGCACGAATTGAAATCGCTTCACAAGTGCGCACGCGCAAAAACCTCCACTTGTTCAGACATTCGCGGTCTATCGGGAAAGTACTCAGCCATGTACAGGAGGAAATGCGTTTCATAGCACTCTAAATTAGTTTTGTTCTAACTCACTTCTGCTCTAAAACATTCTTTTTCACGACTACCAACAGTTGCCTCCTAACATTCTTCTCAACTGTGGGAATTATTAATTGATGTTACATTGAATATCAACGGATATTATACATCGTTGATTTAATTTTTTTTTCCGATACAAGAATACTTCACTCAGAATTCAATTTTAAATGATTAATTTTTCTTCTTCCATATGATGTGCCATTCAACACACCAGCGTTCATGTTTTTCGACAATTTCCTGTCATTTGCTCGACTCCAGACACTTTCTCACCGGTCGGATGTGGCTCTCCTCTATCTATTCTACAAATATTTCCATGGCTTTCGCTCTGACGAACTTAGGTCACTGGTGCCCCCTCCACAAGTATTTACTCGAGCAACCAGACTGGCAACAAGGTCCCATCCTTTTACAGTTAGATCAGTCAAATGCAGCCGACAATTCTACTTCAACAGCTTCTTTTCTCGCGCTTCTCACCTGTGGAACTCCCCTCCATATACCTGTTTCCCTGGCGGCTACAATCTCTAGAAATTTAAATGCAATGTCAATTCTCATCTCTTACCCACTTGACTCCAATCCTTTCTACATCACCCCGTGTATCTTGTTCTTTTCCTTTCTCTCTACCTCCACAACTGTCTTTACTCCTATGTTCACATCCTTCTCTTGCCCTTTCTCTGTGACTCCCTGTAGCTGATTCGTCTTTTTCTTCACTCTCCTCTTGCCTAACATTTTAACTCTTATATAGCCACCTGCACATCATTAGCGGTACCGCCTTGCTCGGGGTGAAATTATTAAAAAGAAATATGGTAACATCAATGATTTCTTTTATATGCTCTGTTCTTCAGCACATTAGAGCTCCTGTCTTTCCACAATTTCCTGTCTTTTGCATGTCTTAGCACATTATGACTATTTTCATGCTTTCCTAAACCCTATTTTGTTATCAATTTACACAAGGCAGGTTCAAAGAGGGTGATGTAGAAAGAGCTAGAGTTAAGTGGATAAGAGATGGGAATAGACTTTGCATTTCAAGACTTGGAGGTTATAGCCGTCAGGAAAGTAAGTATATGGATGACAGTTCTACAATCGGGAAGCGCAAGAAAAGAAGCTGTTGAAATAGAATTGTCAACAGCATTTGGTTGATCTAACTGTAAAAGGTTACGACCTTGTTGCTAGTCTGGTTGCCCAAGTAAGTTCTTGTGGCGGGGGCACCAGTCACCCAAGGTCGTCTGAGCAGAAGCCATGAAAATATTTATAGAAGAGACAGAGGGAAGTCACATCCCGACGATGAGAAAGTGGTTTAATTAACAACTCTGCTGATTGCAACATTTAGTTAATAAAACCTTCTTTTTAGGTTTTATTGATTGCAACATTTAGTTAATAAAACCTTCTTTTCTCGCGCTTCTCACCTGTGGAACTCTCCTCCATATACCTGTTTCCCTGGCGGCTACAATCTCTAGAAATTTAAATGCAATGTCAATTCTCATCTCTTACCCACTTGACTCCAATCCTTTCTACATCACCCCTTGTATCTTGTTCTTTTCCTTTCTCTCTTCAGTTTTTACGTAGGTCGGATACCTGAATAAAGCTTTTTTTTATAAAAAAAAAAACGTGATTTTGAGTAAAAAAGTTTTAAAAAGAAGGAACAATTTTTTCCAATTTATCGTTCAAATTTAAATTAACTGATTAACTTATATAGCAATACATTTTATCAGTAATACAATTATATGAACATTTAGGTTTGCTTTTTGCATAGCCATTTAGATAAATTTCCGGGTAACTGCGTCGATGAGAATTATAAGCATAGAGAAGGATTCTATCAGGATATCAAAACAATGAAAGACACTCTCAGGAACGGTGTTCATAACTTTCCAATCACTGAAAGCAATATACTCTGCCTCCTCGGCCTTATCCTATTTTCTGACCTCAAATAGAATCATTACATTAAGCCAATAGCTAAATCTATTGCTAGGCAGTTTGGGTTACTGTGTCGAGTAAGGAAGTTTTTTTCCGCCTGAATACATCTTGCACATATACAAAACAGCCATCCGTCCGTGCATAGGATACTGCAGTCATATATGGCCAGGCGCCCCTGCTGTTCATCTCAGTGTTTTCGACAGGCTCCAAAGAAGAATCTGTAATGTTATAGGTACCGACTTGGCAACTCGACTCCAGCCACTTTCTCAGCGACGGGGTGTGGCTTCCCTCTGTCTATTCTACAAATATTTCCATGGTTTCTGCTCCGACAAACTTAAGTCACTGGTGCCCCTGCCACATGAATTTACTCGTGCAACCAGACTGGCAACAAGGTCCCACCCATTTAGAGTTAGGTCTACCAAATACAGCCGACAATTCTACTCTACCAGCTTCTTTTCTCGCGCTTCCTGTCTGTAGAAATCCATTCCAGATACTTGCTTTTTTGACGGCTACAACCTCCAGGAATTTAAATGCAATGTCAATACCCAGCTCTTATCCACTTGACTCCAGTTCTTTCTACAACACACCGTATATCTTGTTCTTTTCCTTTCTCTCTAATTTGCACCTGTCTTCACACCTGTATTCCCATTCTTCTCTTGTCCTTTCTCTGAAACTGATGTAACTGGTTCGTCTTTCTCTTTAATCTCTTATGTAGCCCCCTGCGCTACAGTGGCGGTACCGCCTTGTTTGGGGTGAAACGAGTAAAAAAGTGTTAGTCTCTACTACAGTGAGGCAGCGCAACCTGTTCCAGATATATTCATGATAGCGACATATAATTTGGTTGGATTTCATATTGCATGATGCGAATTTGTACAATTTAAAGATAAAAATCCAAATAATTCACAGAACAAGGATCGTAGCTAATCTCAAAAACTGACAAAATGATACTAGGATGGCTGTTGAGAGGCTTGGCTGAATCGTAATAAACGCAAAAATTATGGATATTAATCGTATTATTTCTACTAATAATAAAACATCACTATTATAGAAAACGTTAAACGAAACACAAAGGTTAGGTGGCCTCGTTTTCACTTGGGACGATGTAATATACTCCGGTGTTACCATTAATACTTGCAAGACGAGAAGGTATCAGGGTTTTATGTGCGTTTCGAATATTTCTAGACAAAAAGAGAGAGAATCAGAAAAAAGAAGTTAAGGAAGAACATGGAATGTAGGAATAAAAATAAAGAAGAAAATGTCGGGTGTTGTGAAAAGGTAGGTGGTATCGTGCCGGAAGTCTCGTGCAAACCTAATCCAACTTCCGTTCGTGAGTGACGAATCATTTAATGCCTCGCATGCTTTTAACATTTACAATAGAGACAATTTTTTTTTTTTTAAATTTTAAAAAAAGCAAAAAATAAAGAGGGAGTTTCTTTTTCACACGGTCGCTTTCTGTTACTGCTAATGATCGTCATTATTTCGGAATCTTTTAAGAACCTCCGCCCATTTATTTGACGCAGTTCTCTTACCTGGTACTCTTTCTTTACCATTTAGATTTTATCTCGTTATATCTCGTTATATCTCGCTTAATGCCGCCTCGTGAAGCGACAGAAAAGGCGGAGCCGGGCATATAGTTATGAGTTTAATTTTGATCGAAAATTTTCGCTGTATTATATAAATAATTTTATATATATAAATTATAAATATATACTATCTTTATTTTCTCTCCCACTCTCTCTCTCTTTCTATCTCTTTCTCTCTCTCTCTCTCTCTCTCTCTATATATATATATATATATATATATATATATATATCATACCCAACAAGTCGGGGATGCCACAAGTACTCAGGGAGTTACCGAGAGAGAAAAGACTAGTTATAGCGGATATTGAGGAAATAGTAAAAGATAAAAGGATTCAAGAAGAAAGAAAATGGTGATTAACTTTGAATCTAAATCTTGAATCTTAACTCTTTAGGGGTTTCTTTTGTCTGAAGACGACAAAATCCTGAAGAGTGAAGGCATCACAATAACGTTTTAACAAAACATCGAAGTCGGTATAATTCCGTTCAGTTGAATGAAAAACATTTCCACATTAATTCTGTTAACGCTCTTTCTCTATCTTGATACCAAGCACTTTATGACAAAAACCTGAGATGTGATATACGACCGAAAGTGTAGAGTAGCCACTGAGAATCATACTCAAAATAAGTGCTAATTGATTTATTAAGACAAGTTTGCCAACCATTACACCATGCACGAAGAGTCCAATGATTCTCTGAGCATAAGTTAGATAGAATACAAGACCGAAAGTGTGGATTACTCATCCAGAAATGAACTCACAACTCAATCATAAGTGATTTAGCGACACAAGCGTTTATCAGAAATTATATGCTAAGCCGTTTTTATTCCATCACAGAACATTATCTAAATATTATTTTCAACTGTTTTTGTTATTTGCATCCAAGTTTGTTTGTTTGTTTTTTTTTTTCATATGTTTTTCTTTGTCTGTCAAATAGATCTGACACAATTTGGAAATATGTTATTACTTAGAGCAAGCCTCGAAATCTTATCGAATATCGTCAGAGACTGTTATCCTCTCCGGAAATAAGGCTATAATCTGAAAAGCAAATGCTGTTCAACTCTTTTACTGACTCTGTCTTCGCTACCATTTACTCCATATTTGACAATCTAATCTCGGTCGTGGAAATAGAAGTTCCTAATTTAAATTGTCTGGCATTTTTAGATTAATATCTTAATAATTCAAATAACTTCATCTTCCATTGTTTTGATCAAAACATTTTTCGACAGATGATTTCGGTGGATTAAAATGCGGCGGTTTCGTACAAGAGTTTCTGATAATTTACATCCTCGACTGCAGGGGGTTCTCTACCATGTCGTAACGCTCATAGTAATCAGGACAATTTGGAGTACTTCGACGTGGTGTAATGGTATTTTTTCATTTTTTCCCTCCAGTTACGGATTAAGTAACAAGACAGATTGATTTCTATAGTCTTGGATGGCAACCAGTCTACCGCAGAAGGCAATGACAATGTATTGCGAGATAAGCTTCTGCCCAGTCAGACATGTCGCTTTCGAGACATGATCGCCCAATCGTGTATCACGTATGGCACTTTTCTGACTAACTGACATTCTTTTTTACACAAACAATCACGAGAGATAATCTCACAAAAAAAAAAAAAACTAGAGGGGGAACAGGTTTAATTATGAGGTGTTTTCCTTTAAATTGAAGAGTTTTCAATCAGGTCTAAATATACCGTGTGACAAAGAAAATACCTTTTATGACTCAACTGTGATTCTGTAATGATTGAACATGTGCCTCCCTCAACATTTTTTATAATCATATCGCCCCAAGCAAGGTATTTTACTGGCACTGTTTTGCAGGGGGTTACATAGGAGGAAAGTTATGAGAAAGAGTGACAGGTTATAGGAGGTGTCAGGATAAAAAGAAGGATGAGAATACTGATGGGAGTTGAGTGGACGGAGACAGAAGCATGAGAGAGGATGCAGATTAGTGAGATAAGAAATGACTATTGACTTTATATTTAAATTCTTGGAGATTGTAACTGTCAAGAAACAAGTAAATGGAAGGGAATTCCACAGGCGGGAAGTGCGAGAAAAGAAGCTGATCGAGTAGAATTTTCGTTTACAATTTATTGGTTTCACAGTAAAAGGGTGGGACCTAGTTGCTAATCTTGTGGCTCGAGTAAATTTATATATAGGGGACACCAGTGAGCTAAGTTCATTGGAGCAGAAGCCGTGAAAGTATTTGTAGAAGAGACACAGGGAAGCCACATTGCGCCGGTGAGAAAGTGACTGTATCCGAGCTGCCAAGTCGGGATCCGTCACATTACATATTCTCCATTGGAATTTGTCAAGGACACCCAGGTGTATCACAGGAGCACCCGACCAGATATGGCAGCAGTATTCAAGGCAAGAGCGGATGGTAGATTTATATATGTGCAGGATTGTTTAAGACGGAAAAAAAAACTTCCTGGACCTACACAGAGAACCGACTCGTGCGAGAAAAGAAGCTGATGGATTAGAATTGTCGGCTGCATTTGATAGATTTAACTGTAAAAGCGTGGGGCCTTGTTACCAGTCTGGTTGCTCAAGTAAAAAACACTTGCTTCATTACAATGGATTAGGGAGTTTGATATTCACT
>JBBBDQ010001066.1:650000-785000 GCA_037127315.1 Ascarosepion bandense | reverse complement strand
TCTTTGTGTCGTATCTTGGCGAATGCCTTCGCATAGTCAATGAAACATAGGTACAAGTCTTTCTTCATTTGTATTGCCCTAATCATGAATATGGCGTTCCTTGTTCCAGTGTCTTTGACGAACCCGCACTGTTCCTGCTCTATCTCTGTCCTGATTTTGCTTCTCGCTCTATTCATCAGGATTCTGACAATCAGTTTTGTAATGTGACTCATTAAGCTGATAGTTCTGTGTAGTTCACACTCACTTGCGCCTGGTTTCTTCGGCAGTGCTATAAATATCAACTTGCATAGGTCGCCTGGTATTATTCCGCTGCTATAAATTTAGTTTATTATGTCGGTAATTTTTTCTATGCCATATTCTTCTAAGGCTGTCAGCAGTTCTATCACTATGCCGTCTGGACCAGCTGCTTTGTTTCTGTTCCTTTTGGCCATTGCAGCTTCCACTTCGGATTTTAAGATTTCACCCATCTCCTTGGGTATTCTCGATTGTTCTCGCTTGTCGCAAAAAAGATCTTTTATGTATTCTTCCCATCGCTAGAGTATTTCCTCTTTCTCTAATATGATTGTTCCATCCTTGGATTTTATGCATCCTGTTGAGAAGAAGGTTTTTGGACCTGTTACTTCTCTTATCTCTTTGTGCATCTCAGCTTTGTTGGTCCTGCTCAGTCTCTCTACTTCTTCGCATTTGTTGTAGAGCCATTCCTCTTTGGCTTGTCTGCATTTGTTCCTTATCTCACTGTGGACTTTCTTGTAATCTGCTCTATGTCTTGGCGTTATTTTTTGTATACTTTGCATCATGTGGAGGATCTCTTCGGTCATCCACTCGTTTTTTTCTGCGTCTAATTTCCTTTGGGGCTATATTGTTCGCTGAGGTCACCATTACTTCTTTTAGTGACTCCCATTTTGAATGCCATTTTCCAATTAGTTCTTCATATTTCTTTCTCAAGCTGTTATTGTATTCTTTCTGCAGGGTGAGGTCATTGTCTAGCGTGTCGTATTGTAGACTTGGTGATGTTCTGGGCTTCTTCAGTCTTCGGAGTTTCACTCTTAGTTTGTAGATGACTGGGACGTGGTCACTTCCGCAGTCGGCACCTGGGTATGTTTTGCATTGGACCACCGCGTTCCTGAATCTCTTGTTTATAGTTATGTTTTATAGTTATACGGTTCTCAAAGGAAGCGTACGTAAATTCTAATGCTGAATGAATACACTGCCAGGCCTTACATAGAGATTGCGGATATTGTTGGTGTCAGCTATTAAACTGTCGGTCGTGTCATCAAGGTAAAAACAACAAACTGGACCCACAAGTACAAAACGTAAAAAAATGCGGTTGAAAAAGAAAATGATCGCAGGTGATGATGCATACGTGACATTATTTGTTTTGTTTCAATTAATTGTGCACAAAGATATATATATATATATATATATATATATATATATATATATAACATGCGTGTGTTTGATTTTAGACTGGCATTAATATAAGCGTAATGAGATAGATGGATAGATAAGTTTAAGCCAGCCCATTTATATAACCCCATATATAATACATAGCTAGATCACACAACTCATTTAATACATTTTTAAACACCTATCTGTAGCACCAATCACATTCTTTATATCGTGATTTCTCTTCCTTTAATGCATTACATTTCAAACCGGCACATGAACTCTGCTGCATTATCGATTATACGCTCGCTCAGATTCTAGTTTCATCAATTCACTCGGGCGTATAAAATGATCACAACCATTTATTACTCTATTCTTACTTGGTATTTGCATTGAAGTCAATTATTGAGTGATTGTTACTTTGATCAAATCGTGCAGATAGCAAAAACTTCGGAAACATTAAATCGTTTCAAAAATTGAACGGTTTGGCCTTAAATCTACACTTTAGAGTATATCAAATTCTCTCCATGAGGAAAAGCGATTAAGCATATGCTGTTGTTTTTCGCTTTTTTTATTATCGGAAGTCAAATCAACCGGGAACGAATCAATTAAATTTCCATTGCAAAGATAAAGGGATTTAAGAAAATGTACTGAGAAACAAGTTGATTATTCATACATTCTTAGCAAATTTTCGAAAATGCAAGAAACGTAACGATTTCAAGGTAATTAGGGGGCGTGATCTTGAATATATTGTAATACACGGATAATGTTGTGATATATTAATGAAGCTGACTGAATTTCCTATTATATAAGCAGGCACTGATAGCGACACGGATTAAGGAATCGGAGAGCAGAGTTCAAATTCCAGTCGAGTTCATTACATTCAACTACGTGTTATTACCCTTGGGAAAGATATGATTCTTGCCTCCGCTCCAAGCTATCGGTATATGGCATGACAGACAGGGTTCTATAGACTTGGTTGGTAACCGACCTAGAAGAAGGAAAAAAAATCTCAGTTTAAAAGGAGCCGGAAGGTATGAATCTATCAGTCACAATAAAGTAGTGATTTCTATCTTCACATAACTTATATTAATATGGGAGTAATGTGCACTTTCTCCCCTAATGGGTAACACGTTCTAGTCAAGCCTTCACCGTTCTATCAAAATTATTTGCGTAGGTATCCTAGCGTATTAGTATATATATATATATATATATATATATATATATATATATATAAATATATATATATTTGAAAATATTTTTATAGGTACAAAATTTAATTAAACAGATGAAAGTGTGCAGCTTAATGTTACACATTATGAAATACTAAAAAAATGCAAAGCAGCCGGTGTCTCTCCCGCTCGTCAGTACTCTACGGGAGATTTAAGCTGCGATTAAAATAAAGAAAGAAAACGAGGAGAAAAATACTCTATTCATATTTTTTCCTCATTTTCTTCAATATGAATAGAGTATTTTTCTCCTAATTTTCCATCACACACTTCTTTATTTTAAACCCAGTTTAAATCTCCCGTAGAGTACTGACGAGCGGGAGAGACACCGGTTGCTTTGCATTTTTTATTATTTCATAATGTGTACATTAAGCTATACACTTTCATCTCTTTAATATATATATATATATATATATATATATATATATATATATATATATATATATAGTAATCCGCCGACAGATCTGTTTCGCTGTATCACAGCTCATCACTACGGTTAGACACCGATTGCTTATAACCCAGGTTTGAAACCCGACCGAACTGGCGTCAATCGGCGATGCCACCACTGAGCTATGGGCGCTTGGTAGAAGAAGGCAGACTTTTTAGCGTATACATTATCATTATACACGCCTAATAGCCAGTGTGCTCTAATTCATTACGGAATGAGCGATGCATACATATATATATATATATATATATATATATATATATATATATATATATATATATGCCAGGATGTATAAAGAGAAGTAGGATGGAAGTTATAGTGCAAGATTCCTCAAATGACGTACTCACATTAGACAGATAGATACGTTTAAGCCAGCCTATTTATATAACCCCATATATAAATATATAGCTAGATCATTCAACTCATTTGATCCATTTTTAAACACCTATCTCTAGTACCAACAACATTCTTTATATCGTTATTTCTTTTCCTTTAATGTATTACATTTCAAGCCGGCACACGAACACTGTTGCGTTATCGATTAGAAACTCGCTCAGATTCCAGTTTTATCAATTCACTTGGGCGTATAACATGATCACAACCATTTACTACTCTATTCTACTGAAAAAAACCCATCAATTTGTATAGCAAAATCAAGAACAATACAGAATGACATGCATTTTAGTGAATTGTGGAGGTTTAAAACCAATTCGAAAACAATATTACCAAGTAATTACCTTTAGTTTAATCCTCAGTCTTCCTTTTTTCTTCTGAATCCTATTCAAACACTTCATTTATAATACCAGCATTAAATAATTCGATATAATCATAAACAACCCAACTAGAAACGAAAACCCCCCATACGTTTTAATTGACAACTGAGTCCAAGCGACACTCACTACCCCTCTCTCTCACTTTCTTTCTTTATCTATCTATCTATCTATCTATCTATCTATCTATATATATATATATATATATATATATATATATATATATATATATACATATATATATATATATTACTGTAAGGTTATCTGAGCGTTAATTTGCTGTAAAGTCCTTTGTGGTCGAACGGTCTAAAAAGACAAGGAGCTATTGTGGTGATACCGAGCAAGCGAGGGACCAGATGTTTACCCTCACAGATTCAGAGTTCCGCTACAGGTCCCTAAAAGGAATTTGATATTTTTTTTTAATTTTTTGTTTACCTCCGGAACTTCTACGTGGAGCCCAGATGCCCAAAGACCAGTTTTGGTCATTTGCTTTCTGGATCTCTGAGGGCAAACATCCGGTCCCACGCCTGCACGGTATCACCACACTGTATTGTGGTTAAGCCTATATAAGCCTACCAAGAGGCACATTTTATTTATTCTAATCTCTCAAAAAACCTGGCTGATTGTCGTTAATTATTCTGTTAAAAGAAAAAGAAAAGAAAAACAAACAAAAACAAACTGTGTGAAAATAACAAGGATTTCACATCTTAAATAGAAAATCCGGGGTCGTAATTCCAAATGTCAGACACGTCTAAAATAAAGACGTAGTGAAACAAAGACATGTTTTATATGGGTTTATCGGCAGTACCGTGGAAAATTTTTATGCCCCTTCCTAAAGGCGAAGTACTGACTAAGGAAATCCTTCTATCGGGGCTTGAGATAAAATATTCACAGACGGGCGAACTTCTGTACCAGTCCGATATACGAAACATTGACCGACAACTGGCTATAAAATACTAATCTTAGCTTAGATGCGACACATGTACGAAAGTCTAGCACTACTACCTCATAATTGATATAACAAGACAAGATTGCTGACATTACAACACGTCGAAGTGTCCAATCACAAAAGAGAAAAATTCTCCTGTCGTTTCAAAGTAGATATCTTTCATTGGCATGAGAAAGGTGGTGAATTGGTCGAGACAGGTAATCAAGCACAAGAATTTTCATATTTCAGGTGTGGCTAAACAGTGATTCACGAGCCACATGTTGCTTTTTAACCTTTTAATATTCATCTCGTCGAAATATGTTGACTGGGTTCCTTTTTTATGACAGTTATTATAAAAAGAAAATAAAAATTCCAAGCTTTATAATTATTTACTGACTATTAATTGAAACCCCATTGGATTAAAATGTGAGTTTAATGTCCATGGTTAGTAAACATGGTTAGTAAACATGGTTAAGTAAACATGGTTAGTAAACATGGTTAGTAAACATGGTTAAGTAAAACTACATACATAAACAATTAATTGTCTATATTTCAGAGATTAAGTATTGTAATTATTTACACTATTTATAATCTTTGGTTCATATAGCTGAAAGCGTTGGCTGAATTTAGTCACTTAATCCAAAGAGTTATAAGTTCAATACCTGGTTACAGCACAGATAAACAAAAATTCGAGAGTTCAGTTAAAGGGACATAATTGATAATGAGGTATCTGGAAGTAGAATGGTTCTTGGAATTAGAACAATCTACCCTGGTTAACAAAATACAGGGTTCAATTCAAAATTCCAATCACTGAAGAAGGCCGGAGCGTCGTGAATATGTAAACAGCATTCCAAACAATGTTATCAGTGCAAATAATTAAATATTATTGCTTGTATGTATATCTTAATATTTATATAAAAAAGAATTTACAACAAAATGTGTACGAATCAAAACATTAAACATAAGTTAGTTTTGTTCATGTCTTGCGGCTCTCAAACATCTGAACTCGAACGGATATGGCAAGTTTGGACACCCTTGCCATATTTCAAGGCCTTTCGCGAGTTCTTTTTCGACTTAAGACTTGATTATCTCCTTCGTTGTCACACTCAAAACGTGTATGACGATTATCTAAGCGCAAAAGTTTGAGGCACCTACTATGAATCGTATTCACTACTTGGTTGCATTTGTTCCAGCAAGACAAGCTTGCATATCATTTCACTACGTCGAGGTACTCATCAAACATGGTAGTACCCATCGGGATGATTAAATAATGAACAATTTAGAATTTATTTTGTAAACTAAAAGTGTCTTGCTTTATTCTAAAATTGTAAAAGACTTCCAAAACTCCCTTAATCCTGCGTCGAAGCCATCTACGCTACGTGTAGAATTTTGGGAAGTCTTTCACAATTTTCAAAGCGGGCGTCTTTTTATATCAGTCTTACAATCAGTCTATAACTCCCTTTCCCATACATTATAAACAAGGTATGCTTCGCTTTGGGAAGATGAAGAATCACTCACATTTATCGAGTGTGTGACAGATTGAGTAATTTCTGGCATAGCTATGAATGCTTTTATCAAATTATCTTAGAACTATTTGATACGTTTAGGGGTAGCGGAAGCGCGGGAACTACTACCTTCATTCCTGCCTTCTTGGTACGGAAATAGCAAGAACAGCTGTTTACTCTCTACGAAACAAAAGTTCGAATAGTTATTTTTAAAATTACCTCTTATTCTTGATTTTAATAAGAATTATAACCAAAAGTGCGAATATTATCAATAGGATCTTCGAACTTTATAGGTCACCGGCACTTGACTCAACTTGATTAAAGCAGCGAATAAAAGGTTTTCTGGGCTTAAAAATTACATCCAAGTATCAAATGAACAAAGGGATTGATGTCTTACAAGAGGACCAAAAGGATAACTTCTAATGAGAAAGAAAATCGGAAAAGAATCTTTTACTAAATATCAAGTTAGAACATTTTCAAATAGCAGACACAAAGTTATGCTGAAGATAACATTTTTTATAAGCGATGAACTTTTATGATGGATGTCGGTTGTGGTGCAGTCGATATAGACACGGAATAAGAAATAGTGGAGCCGATTTCGAAGAAAAAAGCAACAACAAAAAGAGACTGGTAGTTGTGATTGTGATTTTGGGTTAGTTCTTATTCGTCAGGATGTGCGTTGTAGTGCATTGGATATCGGCTCGGAACGAGAAATCGGGGAGCCGATTTCGAAGAAAAAAGCAACAACAAAAAGAGACTGGTAGTTGTGATTGTGATTTTGGGTTAGTTCTCATTCGTCAGGATGTGCGTTGTAGTGCATTGGATATCGGCTCGGAACGAGAAATCGGGGAGCCGAGTTCGAATTCCAGCCGAATTCATTTTATTCAGTTACGCACAAATACCCTTGGAAAATTTATTAATCCATCTCTTCCCTCCAGTTATGTGTTAAATAACAGGACAAATTGGGTTATAGAGCCTTGGTTGGCAACCAGTCTACCGCAGATAGTTATGGGATCTAGTCCAGTCAGTCATGTCTCTTACGAGACATGATCGCCCAAAGCGTGTATCATTTATGGCCCTTAACTGACTGACTGATCTTTAAGACGTTTAAGGAAGATATTAGAATAATCCAGAAGCAATACTAGCAGCAAACCTCATGCATGCGGATAGAAATTGAATTGTACAAGACGACAAAAGTAAAGAGTCAAATTTGCTTATCGCTAAAAGCTTCGTGTCCTGAAGGAATTTTTGTCTTCTTTTATAAACCGAAGATGTGCGCTGTGGTGTAATGGATAGAGACTCGGGATTAGAAATCTGTAGCACCGTGTTAGAGTTCGAATGTGCTGAATAGCTACACAGATTAGAATCTATAGCCTTGATTGGCAACCAGTCTACCGCAGAAAGTAATGGCAACCTACCGCTGGAAAATATTCTGCCTAGTCAGCCATGGATCGAAAGAGACATGATCGCCTAAGCGTATATCAAGTATGGCAATTAACTAACTTCATTTTCAGAATTGAGCGATCATGGCTCTTCAAAAGATTCCGTCATTTCTACCTCTTCATAACTTTTTTTTTTGGGGGGTGGGGGCTAAAATACATTCAAATTTCTGATCTGACATCCATTTACAAAAGCTTATTATGGAGTCAGCTTATTATTTCCTCTCTTATTTATCTTCAATATGTTCTGTGATTCCTGAAGAAATACGAGAATTTCAAGAAGTTAAAAAGATTACGGGAACATCAATAAAAAAGCTGGAAAGAATTGTTCGTTAGAAAACTGTTACAGTGCCCTTCTACGAGGAATGGACCCTTCCTCTTAGTATATATAATTACCTGCGTGACTTCTGGGAAGTAGTTGCGCATTGTCGGTTTCTTTGCCTTCGGGTTGAGAGTAATAACCCAGCCGAGGCTCCGCCGAAGGGTAGAGTCTCGTCTAGGGAAAATTAGATAGACATTTTTGCTCGGGCCTACCCACGTTAAAAAGGCCTTGTGCAATATTTTGTCTTAAGTGGGAAGGCAATTAAATATTGCGCAGTTAAATCCAGCAACTATTCAGGCAATAAACAGCGTAACTGTACCGTTCGGACATACTTATTTCTATTTACTTATTACTAACACTTCTTTTGTGTATATTGTTCTTGTTATACTAATACAATGTTTTGAATCTACCTACTGTGTTTCCGTGTCTTTACGGAACGGTCACTACAAGTTTCATCACAACAACTCCACAAAAAATTGGCTACGAAGATCCACAACAAAAACAAAAAAACAAAATGGAGGAAAATAATAAATTTTCCTTTGTTTTTCTGAGCATATGAATGCCTTTTGTTGGTCGTGGCCCTCCCCAGATTCTGTTCATGGAGATGAACGGGTTACCGCGCTGGCTTAATGCGCGTTGGTAAGTAAAGATGTGACACACTTGTGGGTCATTTCTCTTTTCAATTCATGATCGTCCAAGTGAAAGTGAATATGACGAACCCGACTGGAATTCGAACCTGCCTCACCAATTTCTCATTCTAACCTGTTGTCGATTCAACCACACGCACGTTCAAACTTACGGCACCTGATATACCAATATACCAATGCGGTCACTTATGTAGATACTAACCATTCTCGACGCTACTTGACTTCGGTGATCGGATTAGAACCGCTATTTAAATATGATATGACCCCAAGACAAATCAGTGAATTAATCAGGTATCATTTAAACATGACATTTTGTTAGAAAACAAAATGACAGCAAAGAACAGTGTTGTGGATCTTCGTCGCCAATTTGTTGTGGCAAATCTTAATGCAAATCTTGGTTGTTAAATTGTTGTAGTGACTGGTTTGTGCCGGAAGTAAGACACGGAACACAGAAGGTAGGTTCAAAACAGTGTATTAGTATAACAACAACAATATGTACAAAAGAAGTGTTAATAATAATTAAATAGAAAAAATTAAGTCCGAAACGGTATAGTTACGCTGCTTATTTGCTGACTCTTAGCTAGCTTTAACTGCGTACTAGCTGTCGTCTAAACTGCCGTACTTAACTGTCTGTAATTATATATTAAGAGGAAGAGTCCATTCCTCGAAGAAGGGCACCATAATAAACAGAAAGCTTGCAGCGTATAAATTAAAAACCTGATATTAGATGGTCTATTGTTTCTTGGTATATATCGCAGAACCTGCATTTTGGATCAACGTTATTATGTATAATATTTGTCTGAAAGTTTCTCGTGAAAAGACTTTGGTCTTGCGCTGCAAGAATAAAGCCTCTGTCTCAGACTTTAATCCAAATGCACGTAACCATCGATGAGTATTAACTTTATCAACATTGGATTTATTAGCACGTTCTGGATATTGGCCATGCAGAGGTTTGTCTTGCCAACGTTGTTTCATCTGTTCAAGAGCTTTATCTTTGGCTTTCAATTTCATATTTTTTGCCGCAATATTCGGTTCTTGGCTTCTGTTTTGCTTTTCTACAGAATCTACTAAATGTAAATCTTGTTTGTATTTTCTGCCTTCTTTTATTATTGAATGTTTTTTCTTTCTTTCTTTCTTCATGCTGCTTGACTAATTGTATCATCCAGTCCTTTGTTGTTTCTATGTATGTAAGTAAGCCTATAGTTGTTGTCTTGTATGACAATTCTAGCTGAATAAGACCTCTTCCACCTTCTTTACGGGGTATGTATAGACGGGCTACATCAGCTTTTGGATGATACATCTTATGCTTAAAAAGAAGCTTTCTTGTTTTAGAATCAATTTGCCTGATGTCATTTAGAATCCAGTTTAAGATGTTGAAACTATATTGGACAACTGGGATTGCAAGGCTATTAATGGCCATAATTCTGTTCTGAGAATTCAATTCAGTTTTAATATCAGTCGTAGCCTTCTATTAATTAATTAATTATTATTATTATTATTATTATTATTATTATTATTATTATTATTATTTTCTTTGATTTCTTGTATGTACTTTTTTCCTTAGCGGGTCTCAATCAGAGACCTACGCTCAGAAATAATATCATCATATTTTAGATTGGGCAATTCTTGAGGTAAGAACAAACTCAGATCCATTACATTTTACATAGGAAATGTCCTTTGTAAGGCGTGTGCTGATCTTGGGAGTAGAATTCTTTGTATATATTTAAGGCTTGGCAAGCCAGAAATCACTTCAATGAATCTATTGGAATAATTTTCTAACATACCGAGGGCTCCAACTACTGGGATTGTTGTTGATTCCTTCATGTGCCACATTTTTTGAGATTTCTATTTTAACGTCCTTGTATTTTGATAGTTTTTTAAAGATTTTATTACATTATAGCCTGCAGGGACTGCCATGTCTATAAGGAGCACATTTTGCTTTTTTTGTGGTCTCTGTTCAAGATGTCTGGGCGATTAACCTTGCTTTTTTGTTGTTGTTGTTGTTCTTCTTCTTCTTCTTCTTCTTCTTATTATTATTATTATTATTATTATTATTATTAGTGTTAGGGGTTGTGGTGTTGATGCTATTCTTATTCTTATTCATTTTCTTCCCCTACAACAACAACACCAACACCAACAACAAAATAATAATAATAATAATAATAATAATAATAATAATAATATTGTTAAAAACCAGAAGGAGAAAACTTGTCTATTAATTGATATGGCTTGTCCAGTGGATTGTAACATAGCAATCAAGGAATTTGAAAAACTGTCAAAATATAAAGACCTGGAAATTGAAATAGAAAAAATGTGGAAATTGAAAACAAGAGTTGTGCCAGTGATAGTAGGTGCACTTGGAATGATAAAAAATGGAACAAAACAACACATTGAAAGAATCCCTGGAAACCCCAGCTTAAGAGATATACAAAAAATTGTCTTATTAAGTACAGCCCACACACTAAGGAAAACGTTATCTATGTAATGCTGGGGATGATAGGGAAGATAGAAAAACATGAAATGGAGTCATAACAACACGCCACTACCTGCCTTAGGTCTCCCCGCAGACTTGGTTGGTAGTGAGACCAAAGCAGAAATCGAAATATGATGAAAATGGACATAATAATAATAATAATGTTAAAGCTGGGTTAGAGGTTGGCTTCCTTTGTAAATATATGCGCGTTTGACTAAACGGTCAAAAAAAAAAATCATGAAATTTGCAAGACACAAGCAAAATCAATAATGTCTCATGGAAAATAAATCCTACGATCACATCCAATAAACATATAGATAAAGGAGGCAGTATTTCGAATAAGAGGAAAGAACTAACGGATACAAATAGTAACTAAACCGTGACTTATAAATCCGGTTAAAATATTAATGCCCTCCCCATTGAAGACTTATACCATAAGCAGTCATATTCTCTTGTTCAAACCAATTCTCTTTGGACTGTTGGGCATAGAAATATCTTTGTCTGTATTTATTTTAATCTACTTATTTATAACGGAACAACATAATCTGCAGTTTGATGAATGGAGACTAATATGTCTCACCGTAGTCAGTTTTCAGGATTTGCTGTCATGGAGAAATCCACAAATTTCATAGGATTTTAAATTATACCCAATTTATGTTTTAATCAGAACGTAACTAAAACCATATTTTTTAGCTTTATAATACGTATAAATCATTATTTTACACGTGTTCACACTGAAAGTACCCATACAGACATACGCACTCAATTATATATTATATAGAAGAATCCAAAGGAGTGTCCTGTACATAAAGTGGTAGGATAACTCTTTAGGAGAGCTCTAAATATATATGTATATAAATACATATAGAGCAAATATATGTAAAAATTAAGACAGACACGTTATTCCATGGTTAAGTGGGAGTGTAGGCCTATTTCAGGCGAACCATCTTCAGCTTCCGTCTTTATTGTACAGAAGATTTTACACTAATGAAATTTACAACCCACCCCAAAAAAAAACAAAAACAGAAATAAATTAAAGATAAATAAAATTTAAGAAAAATGATACATTTTTTCTTAAATTTTTACTTTTAATTTAGCTATTTTTGTGAATTAATTCTAATATTTTATAATTTTTAATATTTTAACTTACTGGGGTCTACTTAAAAAAAAAAAGAAAAAATGTTACACTCACAAACACTCTAGTAAATATAAGGAACTTAGGAAACGCTCTTTCTATATGCACAGGCTCGGCTGCTGGATTTTTACGCAAATAGCCTCTAAAACACGAAGATGATATGACGATCGAGCACTGTGCAAAACAGAAAACCAATTGTCCTCATACGAGGAGGCACATGTTTGACTTTCCAGCAGGTGTTGGCCAATTACTGAATCCAGAACAACTTGGGTTGTTTTTATAGCTCTAATAGGGCGACCCGAACGTATGTTTGCGGGGACGTGTTGGGCAACAATGTCTCCAACCTCAGATTGGTACGTCCTATGTATGCCGCATCGCAGCAGCACTTAAATTTGTAAACAACAGAACTTTTCCGAAAATAGGACAAACTATCTTTATTGAAGGATGGAAACACAGGCCTTGTCTGAAACACAACACCCAACTGCACCGAAAAATAACCGGACGAAACACATGCCGAAACTTTTTCGGTTACAGTTTGACATTTTCTTCCAAGCCAGGGTAATTTTAGATACAAAGGACAGCAACTAGGTCCTTCAACTTTTGGTTCTTTGAAAGGTTTGACCAGACGATCGATCACCCATTTTACTACATTAATTTATATATATATATATATATATATATATATATATATATAAAGTGGTTTTTGGTCTATATATATAAATATATATATTAAGTGGTTTTTGGTCTATATATATAAATATATATATTAAGTGGTTTTTTGGTCTTAATTAAATTAGACCAACCCCCAGTTGTATCTAAAAGTGCTCAATACATTTATATTGCATTATGTTTTAATATTTATTTTTTATTTGAAAATGAATTATTTCCGCAACGTAGGTTTCAATTTTTCTGTATATTCAGGTGATTTATATTAACTCATTTTCCAACTTTTTCAAACGTACATTCTATTTTTATTAAATTTAACCACTTGGCAATAAATACTAAAAAGAGTACGAAATACTAAAATACATAATTTTCTTTATAAAACTGAAGTGGCCTAATAATTATGGCTGGTAGTGTATGTTTATATTTTCATCTCAAAATATGTCTCCCTCAATGAAAGTTGCGTTCTTTAAGTTAAAATTTTATTCAGACACATTGTCGACATACAACAGTCTTATCATCAACTAACTCGCGACTACCCAACGTTCTACCTCCGGTGTCGTTCATATCGGTATGCGCTTAAAACTGAGAAGCATCCACTGCACGATTGAAGCGAAAGAAAAGCAAAAAAAAAAAAATCCAGTAATAGAAATGATAACTCGAAGAACGTTTTCAGCATTATTCTTTCTTCTTCTATGTGTTTTGTCCTTTTATGACGTAGGCGATCATGGCCTTCCCTATCCTTAGTGACTCTTAGCACTCTTTCTCCTGTAACATCTCGCAATCCCTGTTCTGTCATCCACCTGCTCAGGCCCTTCGAAAATGTTATCCGCTGTTTCCATGTCTCTTTTCCCTCTATCTGTCTCTTGAGTATCAGGCTCTTCAAGCCCACCTTCCTCATTGCATGTCCCAAGAACTTTAGTTGTCTCTTCCTGATGCTCAGTGTTAATTTCCTTTTTGTTTCCATTCTTTACAACGTCTCATCACTGCTCACATGCTCGGTCTAAGATATCCGCAGCATCCTTCTGTAGAACCACATTACCGTTACTTCAAGTTTTTCCCTCAACTTTGATGATATTTTCCAACATTCACTGGCATATTGAAGATCTGACATCACATAGCAATCTAGTACACTTTTCTTTGTTTCTAGTGAAAGTTTCCTGTCTCTTAATACTTTACTCAGCTTCTGGAACGCGTCTTTCGCCATGCCAATTCACTTTCGGATCTCTGTGTTGCACTTTCTATCTTCTGTTAGAACACTTCCTAGCTATTTAAATTTTTGTATTGCTTGATTCTCGTATCCCCTACCTGTATTTGGCATTTTGGTCAGCTCTTTTTGCTAATGACCATGTATTCGGTTTTTTTGCAGTTTATTTGTAGTCCTTTTTTTGTCACTCTCTTCAGCCAAATACTGTAGGAGATATTGTAGTTTTCTTTCCGTGTCTGCAATCAGCACTGTATCATCTGCGTACCTTATGTTATTCAAATTGTGGCCTCCTATGTCAAATCCTTGCATAACATCTAGGGTCCTTAAAATAGTCTCGCTGTACAAGGTGAACAGATCTAGTGAAAAGACGCATCCTTGTATTACGCCTCTATCCAATCTTAAAAGTATATGAATAATTGTTATTAAAATGCACTTTATTTTTCTAAGTCAGCAGACGAATCTATTATCTGAATGTGCTCTTCTCGCACATCTCGTGGTAGTGGACCACTCAGATGATTTAGAAACGGTTGTGCAGTAAAAATCTATAGAGAGACAAATCTAGTGTTTTATATATAGACATTTTTTTAAATTGCTGCTGCAAATCATTCAAAGTTTTTCGATACACCAGTGGTTAGATAATGAGATTTAGCCATCTCTTTGATGTGAGTGTGGAAGTGACTGCGAGCGGTTGAAGCAAAAAATGATTTTCTCATCCTTATACCATTTGGTTAATAAGCAAAGAATCTTTTCTTTCATGTGACTTTGGTATCCGGGCGGAAAACGCAGCGATGGAGATTCGGAACATTATTATTGTTTTTTTTTTTTTTTTTTTTTTGTACAAAACCCAAAAAGGAAGAATATCTATGAAATTCGAAGTTACAAACTGTCACACTGGCAAAAAAAATGTACTTAATATAGTCCAACCATCCAATTAGTACACACACACACACACACACACACACACACACACACACACACACACACACACACATATTATATATACACATATTGATATTTCAATCCAAATATTTCCAATATATATGTGCGAAGACAGACAGACAGACAGACAGACAGACAGACAGAGGCACAGACACACACCCCGACACGCACAAGTATACGTACATACACACTCATGTATGGGTGAATGCTAAATGCGTATTAATCAGTTCCACTTACAAAATCAAAATGTGAACAAATTATCAAACAGAATTTAAAAACTTCTTTTCTATGAAGCAAATCTTTTACCCCATGTGCGATTATATATAAACACACGAGGGTTACTGAACTTTTACTGAAATATATATATATATATATATATATATATATATATATATATATATATATATAAAATAAAATAAATTCCGATGTTCAAATCGGTTTTATGGCCATTTCTACATGAAATCTCTAAGAGAAATTTCATGTATCATCAGCAACTTCTTTATTATAAAATCAATTTACAAAATAAACCGAGATATTACACCATCAGAAGTTAAAAAAATAATATGAAATAAATAAAATAAAATATTCGTCGCGGAAAAATTAAAAGGGTTTGGATTAACAAAAGAACTGGGTTGAAAGTTGAAAGTGGAAATTTAGCCTTGTTTGGCTCTATGAAATAGAAAGGAGAAAGAATAAAGAAAAGAAAGAAGTAAAAGGGGGAAAGTAAAAAGTGGGAAGCGGGAGTTGACAGGGAAGTAAGATAAGAAAGGGAAAAAAAAGAAAGGAAAGAAAAAGAATAAAAGAAAATATTATCTCCATAGAAACGTTAACAAACGTGTTGACAAATAAATCATAGCGGTTTTTGGTTGAAATAAATGGGATGATGTTTATAAAAGATTTTTTTGAGAAACCATTGACATATAATTTAAATTTAAAAATAAAACCAGATTTAAATTAATAAAATCAAAATTAATAAAACATAGAGTAAAATACATTATAAAAAATATAAAAAAAATTAAAAAAATAAATCAATTGAATATATTGACAATAGTCCGAAATAATGTAAATACTGTAAATACTACCTCATCTCGGAAATATAGACAAATAGAATGATCTATTATTAAACGTCGTACAAATGGCAACGAAGATGAGGACAATAGTCCGAATAATGTAAATACTGTAAATACTACCTCATCTCAGAAATATAGACAAATAGAATGATCTATTATTAAACGTCGTACAAATGGCAACGAAGATGAGGACAATAGTCCGAATAATGTAAATACTACCTCATCTCAGAAATATAGACAAATAGAATGATCTATTATTAAACGTCGTACAAATAGCAACAAAGATGAGGAAAATAGTCCGAATAATGTAAATACTGTAAATACTACCTCATCTCAGAAATATAGACAAATAGAATGATCTATTATTAAACGTCGTACAAATAGCAACAAAGATAAGGAAAATAGTCCGAATAATGTAAATACTGTAAATACTACCTCATCTCAGAAATATAGACAAATAGAATGATCTATTATTAAACGTCGTACAAATAGCAACAAAGATGAGGAAAATAGTCCGAATAATGTAAATACTGTAAATACTACCTCATCTCAGAAATATAGACAGATACTTTTTTTAAGGTTGTTTGGATATTTGTCTAACCTTGTTTTGGTATATATATATATATATATATATATATATATATAACGAAAATAAATTGAAAGACTTTACAAATCCATTGGAGATAATTTATTTCGAGAATATTTTAAAGACATGATGATATTTATGAATATTGTTTTTTATAAAAATTAAATTTCCTTTAAAAGTATTTACGTCTTGTCAGTCCGAATTTTTACAATAATTAATTGGTTATATTTATCCAGATGAATAAAAGGCTTGTCTAGCAAACTTTTGTAAAATTTCGGTCTGACGAGATTAATATTTTTTAAACGAAATAAGGTTTTTATAAAAAAAACAAATATAAAAGATGATCATCTGTTCTAAATATTCTAGAAATAAATTATAACCAATGGATTTGTAAATTCTTTCAATTCGTTTTTATTATAATACTCTGTCAAATTCTAACTTTGAGTTCTCATCTGATTACGATCCTCCGTCAAATTTATCTGACAAATTACCAAGGATTCTGCAATGTTATCGGTGTTGATCTGTTACCACGATTTAAGTCACCTTCTCACCGACATAACGTGGTTTCAATCTATATTTTCTACAAAAAATATCAGAAAAAGAATCTGCAATGTTATCGGTCTTGATCTGTTACCACGATATATATATATATATATATATATATATATATACAAAAATCTAGCCTTTGCCCTGACGATCCGTAGTGTGAAACCGCGGTAGGTTTTGGCTCACTCTAGATTTTTGTGTGTTTTTGCTCTACTATTGTATCTTTCGTACTTTGTATTGAGCACTTTTTCTTGTGTTTGGTTCCGTTTGGGGTTTTTTCTTTACTGCGGAGTATTGAATGTTTTGTTCTTGTTCCGCGGGTTTCTTTTTTTCCCCCCATTTATCCGACGTCTTAGTACACCGGATTGTAACGGATTTAGGTTCTGTTTGTTAATGGTTTTTTCGGAGGTTTATTTTAGTATAAATTTACGGCCTGCATACTTACAGAGTCTATTTAGTTATTATATATATATATATATATATATATATATATATATATATACTGACCTATGTCGATGCATACACCCCCTTTTATATATATATATATACACCCCCTTTTATATATATATATATATATATATATATATATATATATATATATATATATATGGGGGTGTATGTGTGTGTGTGAGCATGAAAATTACAAAAGATTAGAAAACGTTAACTATTAATTCTTTGGTGAAGGTCAAGTCTATGGATTTGTTTTTCTAAACAATAGAATTTCTCGTAATTCGTCGGAGAAAACGCAAGTCATCGCTTGTTATTTGCTTAATACTGATATCACAGAGATGTCAGTGAGAATGGAATTCACATGTAAAAATTCGCGAGACAAGCCTGCAAGCCATCTCACTTCGGCGACTTAGTAATAAACAAAAACAAAAGAACAAAAATAAGTGTTACCCAGAAATACATCCATGAAATATACAGCAAAAAAGAAACTACTTAGTCAGTCGTCAAGATTGGCTACTCAACCATCTTTCCCTGTCGAGATATCATGCCAGTAGCTAATAAAAGAATAGTTCTTTGTTTTTAGATCTTTTGAATATTAAGTTTGTATCGATGGTGTGCGTTGTGTTGCAGTGGATATCGGCTCGGAACAAGAAACCGGGGAGCTGAGTTCGAATTCCAGTTGAATTCATTGCATTCACTTACGCGCAAATACCCTTGGGAAAGGTATTAATCCGTCTATTCCTTCCAAGTTATGGGTTAGATAGCAGGACAGATTGGGTTCTATAGCCTTGGCTGGCAACCAGTCTACCGCAGAAAGCAATGGCAACCTTCTGCGGGATAATCTTCTGCCCAGTCTGTCACGTCTCTTTTGAGACATGATCACCCATGCGTGTTTCACGTATGGCACTTATCTGACTGATTGCGATTTAATATAATAAAGAATGTGCGCATACGTTATATTGCGTTTTATATTTTCTGTGGATCTTCATCGCCAATTTGTCGTGATATCGTGGTGAAACTTTGCTGCATTGTTGTAGTGACCGGTTTGTACCGGAAGTAAGACACGGAACAAGAAGGTAGCTTCAAAACAGTGGATTATATAACAACAAAGAAGATATCCAAAGAAAGTGTTAATAAATAGTAATATAGAAATAACTAAGTCCGAAGGAATTATTACGCTGCATGACTAGTAGCTGTTGTTAACTTCTGTACTTGACTGCTCGTACCTGCATTCCCACTAAGTAAACTGTGGCAGAAGGCCTTTTTAATATGGGTTCTCCGGGCCATATAACCCGACCAAAAATTCCGGTCCAATTTTCCCCAGACGTGACTCTACCCCTTGGCGGAGCCTCGACTTGTTTAATACTCTCCTCACGAAGGCAGAGAGTTCGATAGTGTGTTAGGCACTCAACTGGTCGTCGACTGCACTATTTAGTCGCCATCTCACTTAAAAGGCAAAATGTGGCACAAAACCTTTTTAATATGGGTCTTCCGAGCCATATATCCCTACCAAAAATTCCAAAATGTTCCCCAGTCGAGACTCTATCCCCCGGCGGAGCTTCGACTGGGTTAATGCTCTCCGCCTAAAAGCGGAGAGGTCGACAGTGCGTAAGGCTCCCTAGAAGTCACGCAGCTAATTTATATATAGCAAAAGAAAGAGTTCATTCATCGTAGGAAGGTACCATAACAATATTTTGTCTCTATTTTTCATTATATATCTAGAAATTGGCAGCAAAAGCATTAGTTTGAACAGTTTTTAAAATACAAATCTCTATTTTTTTTTTTGCGTTTTTTTTTTTTGTTCATGTTGGGGAAAATAATAATAGTGTATTTGTTCTCCTTCAATCAAATCAGAGATCAGGAATCTAAATATAGCAAAGCTTGTAATTTTATATTTCATAACTATATGCTTTCAACAAATTCGGCGTTCATCTTCAGAACATTTGGCGTTTTGTTTTAAGATGTTTCTTTTATCTGGTGTTTACCTTGTTCAAGAGGCCTGAGAGCCACTCGAAGTAACGGTCAAAAAAAGTAAGAGGCAGAATTTATATGAATATGAGGGAAGATAACGGTTAACTCTATACTTTAGCAAGTTAAGATTTTAGTGATTGGGAGATCATCCTTTTCGAATTCGGTTCTACAAATCATCAGTTTTTGGCAAAAAATACTTTCCATAGAGCGTCTCGTCTGTGGGAAAGGGGTCGTGGACTAAAAATAATCACCCACAAGGACGCGGAAACACTTTTGGACTCTGTCGAGACTGGAAAGTGATGACTGGGCAGGTCATGTTCATATGAGAATTGTAACAATTTAATAATGATGTTATTTTGCAACAAGTATTTATAAACAAAAGAAAGAATGTTAGTTTTTAAAGTGTTTTATAAGTAATACTAATAAATTAAAAAAAACGTACAGCATTTGACTTTAGTTTATAAATACTTGTTGCGAAATATATAAATATAATCTTCATTTATAAACGACTTATTAGGCGACCTAGTTTTCAAGGAAAAACTTCAAGCAGCTGAAATGTAGTTCTATAGAAGGATGCTGCGGATATCGTGGACCGAGCATGTGAGTAATGATGAGGTGTTGGAAAGGGTAGAAATAAAAGGAAATTAATATTGAGCATCAGGAAGAGACAGCTGAAGTTTCTGGGATATGCAATAAAGAAGGCAAGATTGGAGAACTAACAGGCCAGATAGAGGTGGAAAGAGACAGGGGAAAGCAACGGATAACATATTTGGAGGAGCTGAGCAGGTGGATGACAGAACGTGGGTAGTGTGATGTCACAGGAGTAAGTCAGAGCCACCAAGAATAGGGAGACGTGGAAGGCCATGATCGCCTACGTCCAGAAGGGACAAGGCACATAGAAGAAGTTTTTTACTATGTTGTGTCTTCAGGCGATTTGCAATAACTGATTTTACCGTTTTTTAAGAACGCTCATGTAATGGAGATTTTTTGAATGCACAATTTTCAAAGTTAGAAGAAATTATAACGCTTTCATTCTTGTTTTTATGAAACTAATAGGTATTTTAGGGTATGGTTACGCTTAGCCATAATTTCTGTTCTTTCATTCAATAATTCATTTTATATAACATAATAGCTAAATTTTCTTCCTGGCACATCTACATATTTTGCCACCGTTGTAAGACTTGGCTGTTTTCACTATACTCTACATTATGTCTGGGTCTTTTCCATATGTTAATTTCAATTTCCACACATGGCTAGATAACTTTTTACAATTTCAAAAGTCTTTGGTTTTAAATGACGACTTGTGATTGAACCATCTGGTCTTGAAAGTATCTTTTGTTGGCCCCAAATATGTTTTGTTTTGACCATTTAAGTTATGTACTTTTGCTTTGTAAATGACTTCTTTTGTATTGCAAAGTCCTTGAAGTGGGCATTTATTATTGTCCCTGTGGTTACATTCTTCATTAATGACCTTGTTTTGTACAATTTCTGGCGTTTTGTTCCTTTATAAAATTTTCTAAATTATTAGTACAGCTATAATTCAATTTGCGTGTGTTGCTGTCAAAAATTATGTTTAGCTCTGAGCTGTTTTGGAAAGTGATTATCAATCAGTTTAAAAGTGTTTGTCTTATTTTGGTTTTTGCTTCTAAGTTAAATGGTGGGTTGAACCAGATAATGTTTCGCTTTCTATCATTGTTTTGTATTTGTCTGTTTGGTTGGGGATTGTATTCTAAAATGTTCTTGTAGCCAGATTCTTTTCCTTTCATCAAATATTGTTTTCTTTGACGAATATATATATATATATATATATATATATATATATATATGCAAAGAGAGAGAGAGAGTATTGAATTATACTTGTGCTAAGATCAGAAATTGCTTATTTCTCCGTAATTTACTGATTGGGAAGCATTTTTCATGAGTTCTTTTTTTTTTTTTCATAAAGTGCTTGATATCAACAAAGAACGTTAAAAGAATTAATATAGAGATGTTTTTCGCTTAACTTAGCAGTGTTGAGTAACAATTGAAACAACACTGCTCAGATAAGCGAAAAACCTCTTCAAATAAATTAATTTTCTCTCTCTCTCTCTCTTTCTCTCTCTCTATCCTTGTGTGTGTGTGTGTGTGTGTGTGTGTGTGTGTGTGTGTGTGTGTGTGTGTGTGTGTGTGTGTGCTTCTTTGTTGGCCGTCAATATACCTGTCCATTGGCAAAGCTTCATTTTGGAATTGCAGTTTTACATGAAATTCCTCTTGAGAGATATTTTGTCTTTCAACAAACTATTTCCTGCGGGGCCGAAATGAATAGTAAGCGTAACTGAAGCTCCTGAAAATAAGAAAAACGAATCGAAAGAGGAAAGTAACGGCATTTTGCATTTTATGAATAATTAAAAACGAATCTATTGTGCGCGATTTGCGATGCCAACACCGGGTGCAAATTAAGCTCTCGTGTGGAAATCAACAATTGCTTTTAAAACGCAGGAATTAATTCCGGATCTTCTATCAATATTCCTGTCAGTTTTCATTAGGCATTTTTATAAATTTAATTTTTTAAATTTTTTTTAAGGCGGGGGAGATATTCTACAGACTCTGGCTTGTTAACAGATGAGTTATTTTATTTTTATTTTGCAGATATTTAATGTTGATGTTCGTCACAAAGAAATTATTGTTTCAGTTAACGTTTAAATGATTTTTCGTTATGTCTTCTGGGACGGAAAGAAATGTGCTCGCTTAAATGACAAGAGACGCATGGGTTTTCTTAATAAATTAAAAAGAACAATTAGCAGTGGGCCAATAAGCTGGGGGTGCCAAAAAAATTATCAACCCAATCAAGAACGCATTCCAATACAAAGTCTGATGTTTGGTCAAATTCTGGGGAGTGAGTAGATTTTTTTTTATTAAACGTTTCTCTCCAAGAAAAACAGTAGTGCCCCTTGTGCGCAGAGGACTAAATAAAAGAAGAGCAAAGGGTTACGTCAATGTAGAATGTATGAGAGAATGAAAAAACAGAAATTATGACTAGGTGTAACCATACCAAAAAATACCTATTAGGGTCATACAACCATGGATGAAAACGTTACAATTTCTTATAATTTTGAAAATTTAGCGTTCAAAAAATCCCTGTTACGTGAGCATTAAAAACGGCAAAATCAGTTATGGCAAATCAGCTGAAGACACCACAAGATAGAGATTGCGTCATAACTTGTTTACAAATGACGAATATTCACAAAGTTCTACAACATAATTATATTAAACACTTTTAATACAACTGTGTAACTCTATACTAGTATAATTTTATTATGACTAAAAATTAACTAAATAAACACTCAATATATATATATATATATATATATATATATATATATATATATATATATACTTGCGATGGGTAAATTGTTACCATTATGTTTTTCACGCATGAGCGATGATTGTTTATGATTTTGTTGACTGTCCACTATAGTAGGGCCAGTTGGACACCGTCTGTGAGAAAAAGACCACCATGCCTCAATTCAATTCGCCAGAAATTTGAAAATGATATGATATACTGCTTTGTATTCGCACCGGGATCAACAATACGAATATTTCAGATTGTTAGATCTGAATCTGAGAACAGTTCAGAAGATCCAGAAAGAGGTGGATGAGTCTAATGGTGATTACGACGATACAGCACCTCGGAAAAACCACTCTGATTGTTCTGATAAGAAAAGGTCTAGCAAATCTGTTTGTGATAGCCTCAGACTTAACACGGAGGCCTATATCAAATCCCTTAAGAGGATAGTGCTGCCCTGGGTCAAGGGGTGGCTGATGGACGCTGCGTTAGGGCACACAAGCAGGATAATCTCATAATGGTTGACAGACGATTTCTGCCCCTCCCCATACATTAAACCTCTTGATTATTTAGTTGAGGAGCCTCTAGCGGCACAGACCAATGAAATTCTTTGTGACACTAAATATTCACTGAAGATTTGGCTTATGATGACATTCACTAACTTAAACAAGGAGACCGTATAGAAGAGTTGCAGGAGATTCCGAGGTCGTTTGAAGGGTTTGGTTGAAGACAGTAGTGATTTTATTGAATAAATGTACTCTTTAAAAATAGTAACTATTTCTGCTGTTTATGTCTCGGCTTCTGGCGTGTGCATGCACTGCATATATATAACACGTTAAAATTTCCTCTTCTGTCAATCATACGCCGATAGCTTACGGGTAGACTCTCCGTCTGATATCAAATCGATGCAGCGAAACAGTTTTGTATGTGGATGACTATATATATATATATATTATATTAGCCATCCACATACAAACCTGTTTCGCTGTATCACAGCTCGTCAGTGTGGCTAGACGCATCCACTTGTTTCTGGCCAGGATCAAAACTCGACCGATTTGGTGTCAGTCGGAGTCGCTACACCCTAAGCCATCGACACATGGAAACAGAGAACGGAAATTTTAACGTGTTGTATATAAGCAGTGTATACACACGCCAGTCACCGAGAGAACTCGATTCATTTCTGAAGAGTCACGCATATAGCAGAAGTGGAAACTGTTTTCAAAATTTTCTTTGAAATTCACTTCAAATTTGTCGGTTGCTTATAACCATGTTTTGTTAAAATTCGTTGATTTCCGTAATATATATATATATATATATATATATATATATATATATATATATATTTGAAATGAATTGTTTGAACATTATTTTTTTTTTATCGATACTCGTATTTTAGTAGATATTCTGTTTTTAATGAAACAGTATTATATATTTATATCTACCGGCCTGATTATTTACGATAAAAAAAAAATGTTCAAACAATTCATTTCAAATTTGTCGGTTGCTTATAACCAAGTTTCGTTAAAATTCGTTGATTTCCGTAATATATATATATATATATATATATATATATATATATATATGTATCTTCAGTGGATATAAATTGTAGTTTGGAATTATCTTACAAATGATATGTAATCAATATTTGATTAAGGTGGGGGGATACTTCGTCAGTATTAGTTAAATGTTCAGTGCATCATGTCAGCACATAATAGAAAGAGAACAATTCTCTACTTATCAGTGAACAAGCATGTAAATATATCAAAGAACTTTAAGAAATTTCGAAGATAATGTATTATCAATTATTCTTCATTTTCACTAGTATTTCACTCATCTTATTTTTGTTGCTTTCTTATCACGATTCCCAAATCGTCATTCTCTATTCATTAGAACCCCTACACGGAATAAGGAATAAATAATGAGCTTCCAGCGAGCGTGGAATGATGAAGCTACGGATAACAACAACGGAAATAAAATGAAAGATTAGTGAAAAGCGGATACCTACTGTAACGGTATTACGGAAATTGTTTATCATTTTCCTAATAAATAATTTCGACATATATATGGACTATATATATATATACTAACAAAGAGAAAGCGTTGGAAGATCGCTTAGAAAAGGAAATAAATGTATATTTGATTAGTTTTCATAGAGATATGATGGATTACTTTATAGTGTCCAGCACGTGGTTTGCTTACGACCATAGCTTTCTATATTAGGCGGATAATTCATGATGTAGACAAGCGTCAGAACGAGAGGCCGGTTTTAAATGATTATTGATTCAAGGTGAGCAGCAGGACATTTTAGTTTTACTTTCAAAAAATTCAAAAAAATCTTTCCTTGCATTTCGAATATCACATAGCTTATTTAATTGAAGTAAGTAATAATAAAATATATTTATTTTATTTGAAGCCGCTATATTATTTGATATGTCCCGGAAAGGGATATATGTCTGATTCAAGGTAACTCAGCGGTTTAGGCAAATGTAACCGGGTGGGACAATCTAGCACATATACTCAATTGACGTTACTCGTCGTATGTAGTATCCTGAGACGGAGGCGTAGTCAATAGTCGTAGACCAATAGTCGTAGACCAATAGTCGTAGACCTATGGATGTAGACCTCTGGCGATAGACCTCTAGCGGTAGACCTATGGAGTCTTCGCTTTTGTCTGTATTTTTGGCTAAGACCAGCCAATCGCATTACTATAAGGGGGAACCAAGTTGTATGCATATTCATTAATATATTCATTATTTCTTGTGAATTGTGCTGCCTGCATACGGACAGGCAATGAGTTCAGCAGACATAGATGTAAAAAGCGGTATGAAATAAGAATGTGTCTTTTCACCAGATCTATTTAATCTATACAGCGAGGAAATTCTAAGAGAACAAGATGTCCAGCCAGAATTTGTCGTTTGTAGCAAAAATCTAAACCACATAAGATATGCAGATGACAGTGTTGATAGCAGACACAGAAAGGAAACTACAAGACCTCTCACAAGGTAGCTAAAAAAACGAGAAAAGTAAGAACTAAAAAAAAAACTACAAGAAAACTAAAATTCATTGTCGTCAGTAAAAAGAGATCCGAGGCGTATTGACGTGGCCAAGGATGCATTCCAAAGGTTGAGTATAATTGAGCAACAGAAACATTCATAAGAAACAAAGTACTGAATTGTTATGTGATGTCCGTCTGCCAATATGGCAGCGAATATCGTCAAAGATGAAGGAAAAACTTGAAGCAACTGAAAAGTGGTTCTACAGAAGCATACTGAATATAAAGTAGGAGATCAATTCCATATTACAATCAATATTTAAATTGACCCCTCACTTTGTGTCCACAGCAGTTTCTATACATTTATATTCTTGAGATCTAAAAGCACAAGGATGCATTCCGAGGGTTCAGTAGAGTATTAAGAGACAGGAAAATTTCACTAGAAACAAAGAAGAGAGTACTGGGTTGCTATGTGATGCCAGTTCTTCAATACGGCAGTGAATGCTGGACAATATCATCAAAGATGAAGGAAAAGCTTGAAGTAACCGAAATGTGCTTTTGCAGAATGGTGCTGAGCATATCAAGTATCAAACATGTCAGACGAGGTTTTGGAGAAGAAATGGAAACAAAAAGGAAACTTATATGAAACATAAGGAAAAGTCAGCTGAGGTTTCTGGGATAGGTAATGAGGAAGGAAAGCTTAGAGAATCTTATACGAACAGGACAGGTAGAGGAAAGTGAGACAGGAGTAAGCAACACGTGAAATACTTGATGGGCTTGAAAAAATGAATTGCAGATCAGGGTTTGGGCGGGTAACAAGAGTTACAATGGATAAAAAGATGTCGAAGGTCATGACCTAAAGAAACGGCATATGGAAGAAGAAAAAGAAGAAGATGAAGAAGATATACAGTTTACTGTTGTGAAAATATTATACTGTTTACTAATGTGATATATATATATATATATATATATATATATATATATATATATATCCAGGTAAAGAGATCCAACAGTTTTACAATTCCAAGTTCTCTGTCATTTACATTTTTTTAAAAAGTGCTCAATACAATAAATATTGTAGAGCATAATATAATCATATAATTAAATTTGTTTTTTAATTTAAATAAATTGCAACACGGAAATTTCTGTTTCAAGATTTCTATCTCGTCATTAGGCAATGTTAGATCATAATTGTGAAAATGATTTTGATTTAAATATCAGAAATGAAAATCATTTAACAGCTATGATCTACAACTGCCTGATGACGAGATAGAAATCTGGAAACACAGAAACTTCCGTGTAGCAATGTATTTTTTTATTAAAAATCAAATTTAATTATATATATATATATATATATATATATATATATATATATATATATATATATATATATAAGGATTATAATAATCAAAGCAGATTTTTTGATTAATGTTGTAAGGGCAGATATTTTTTCATTAGCGATCAATATTTAAAAATGCACCTTTGATTATATATATATATATATATATATATATATATACATATATATATATATATATATATATATATATATATATAAGAAAAATTAAGACAGACGTTATTTCATGATGAATCGGAAGCATAGACCTATTTAAGGCGAACCATCGTCAGCTTCCCTCTTTATGTAACAAAGGATTTTACACGAATCGTGTAAAATTCTTTGTTAAATGATTTCAAATTCAAAGGAGTATCCTGTACATACACAGGTAGAATAACTCTGTAAAATCTTTTGTACAGTAAAGGCGGAAGCTGATGATGGTTCGCCGGAACAACGCCTAAACTTCCGATTTACCTTGAAATTACGTGTCTACCTAAATTTATGTATCTATATGCGTGTATGTGTGTGTGTGTGTGTGTGTGTGTATGTGCGCGTGTGTATGCTTCTTTTGCGTACACCTTGTCAGAATCAAGTAATGATATTTGTTATGATTATTTATAAACTGACTCTGATGAGCAGGAACTGAAGTAAATAATAGCTTTAATGGTCATGATGATGATATTATTTTAGACTTCATCGCTGTAGAGGGTAGAGGCATCTGCCCACGATAATTAATATAAAGGGAATCAAAGCGATGAAAACACTGTTGAGTCTAAAACAAATAAAGGCTCATGAATAGGAAAAATTGGCGATAAATTTCGCAATGTGACGCTGACGGGGCTACTGGCGGCGTATTGGCTGACGGTGAGGAAAATAATGAACACCGAAACTGTAATCAACATCGAGGCAGAGAGGCCTTATCATTGCGGGTGATCGCCATGTTGATGATGGCGGCTTCCATATTTATGACAGCCACCAACAGTCCGCATAAAAAGAGAAAGATGTAATTATACGAACGGACGCATTTGATTTAAAGAAACTGTTTGCTGTAAAGCATAAGCACTGTAAAAAATTTAGTAATACACTAATTAAACTTTTGTTTTAAAGACGATATTTCTGTAAAGCATAAACACTGTAAACACCTCAGGAATACATAAATTATACGCTTGAAACAGAAATAGAGCAGTGAAACTAAAGCAAAGTATGCTTTTGACTTCAGTCAGTTAAGTGCCATACGTGATACATGTTTTGGGCGATCATGTCTCTTTCGAAACATGACTGACGGGGGAGAAGATTATCCAGCAGTAAGTTGCCATTGCTTTCTGCGGTAAACTGGTAGCCAACCAAGGCTATAGAACCCAATCTGTCTTGTTATTTGATTAATAGCTAGAGGCGGAAGAGATGTATTATATTATTAAATAGTAATAAGTGGGGGATCAGTTTATTACTTCATAACAATATAAAACTGATCCTCTAATTTACGCCCAGTAGAAGCCTTAATCATGTTTCCAACTATTATATTCAGTCAGTTAAGTGCCATACGTGATATACTCTTGAGCGATCATATCTCGAAAGAGACATGACTGACTAGGCAGAAGATTATCCAGCAGTAGGATGCCATGTCTTTCTGCGATAGACTGGTTGCCAGCCAAGGCTATAGAACCCAATCTGTTCTATTATTTGACTCATATTTAGAGAAGGAAGCGATGTATTATATTATTAAATAGTAATTAGTGGGGGGGTCAGTTTATTACTTCATAACAATATAAAACTGATCCCCCACTTTATGCCCAGTAGAAGCCTTAATCATGCTTCCAACTATTATATTAAGTCAGTCAGTTAAATGCCATACGTGATACACGCTTGAACGACTATGTCTCGAAAGAGACATGACTGACTGGGTAGAAGATTATCCCGCAGTAGGTTGCCATTGCTTTCTGCGGTAGACTGGTTGCCAACCAAGGCTATAGAACCCAATCTGTTCTGTCATTTGACTCGTATTTAGAGGAGTAAGCGATGTATTATATTATGTAGTAGTAATTAGTGGGGGATCAGCTTATTACTTCATAACAATATACAACTGATCCCCCACTTTTTGCCCAGTAGAAGCCTTAATCATGTTTCCAACTATTATATTCAGTCAGTCAGTTCAGTGCCATACGTGATACACGCTTGGACGATCATGTCTCGAAAGAGACATGACTGACTGGGTAGAAGATTATCCCGCAGTAGGTTGCCATTGCTTTCTGCGGTAGACTGGTTGCCAAGCAAGGCTATAGAACCCAATCTGTCCTGTTATTTGACCCATAGCTGGAGGAAAGAGACGGATTATTACCTTTCACAAGGGTATTTACACGAATATGATTGCAACGAATTCAACTGGAATTCGAACTCGGCTCTATGATTTTTTGTTCCGAGTCGATATCCACTGGACCACAACGCACATCTGCGGAAGCTTTTAACTTACAGTCCAGAAAAATATGATGTTTTTACAGCCCAGAAAAAAGTATACGTGATTTTAAAAGCACTTGACAGAACATAACATGATAACCTAACACTCAACATGAGAGCTAGACAATGTGGAATGTTGTATATCTCTAGAGAACTCATTCTTTCCTTCGTTATTTTTTGCAACCATTACGTACAAGCCCGTACCACAAATGCATTGAATACTGTTCTCATATCTGACGACCCTGCTGTTCATCTTGGGATTCTCGACAGGCTCCAGAAGAGGATTTGCAATGTGATCCTGACCTGGCAGCTCTACTCCAGCAACTTTCACACCGACGGGATGCGGCTTTCTTGTGTCTCTTCTACAAATATTTCCATGGTTTCTGCTCCAACGAGCTTAGCTGTCTGGTGCCCCTTAACAGGGACTTACTCGAGTAACCAGACTGAGAACAGGGTCCCACCCTTTAATAAACAAAACAACCAAATGCAGCCGCCACTTCTACAGCTTCTTTGTTCGCATTTCTTGGCTGTGGAACTCCCTTCCGTATACTTGCTTTCCTGATAGCTACAATCTCTAAGAGTATAAACGTAACGTCAATTGTCATCTACTATCCTCTTGACTCCGATACTTCTCTTATCATTTCCCCAACTCTCCCTAAATCTTTTTTTCCCCAATTTCACTATTTTTTATTTAGATCTACCTATCGCCCGGTTCACACGCTACCCACGTCTATTGAACAGGTTAACAGGCTCATCCCTTGTTCCGTGTTTAGGATGTGGTTTCCGGCTTTCTCTTTTCAAATCTTCTCACTTTTTTTTTTTCAATTGGAGTAGATAGATCTATCGCCCGGTTCACACTCCACCCACGTCTATTGAACAGGTTAAGAGGCTCATCCCTTGTTCCATGTTTAGGATGTGGTTTCCGGCTTTCTCTTTTCAAATCTTCTCACTCTTTTTTTTCAATTGGAGTAGATAGATCTATCTATCACCGGGTTCACACTTCACTCACGTCTATTGCACAGGTTAAGAGGCTCATTCATTGTTCCCTGTTTAGGATGTGGTTTCCGCCTTTGTCTTTTCCAATCTTTTCACTATTACGTAGCCCCCTGCACATCAGTGGTGTTACCGCCTTGCTCGGGGTGATACGATTAAAAAAAATGTTATAAGTCTAGTTATATTTTCATTAGTGCTCAATATTTAAAAATCCACCTTTTATTATATATATATAGATAGATATATATATCTAATCTAAACTTATTTATAACAGGAACTTTGTCTGTGTGTGTGTGTGTGTGTCTGTGTGTGTGTCCGTTACCAATAGACACCGAAACAGCTGAACCGATTTTCTTGAAAATTTACACAGTTTTACTATAAGCGTCTGCAAGTGTTCTTAGTTAGGCTTTGTGTTGAGGTACCCCCGATAAATATCGAAAATCGATAATCGAAAAATTCCGGTTAGAGAAGGAGTGGTTCGATTTTAATCAAACTTGATACACTCATAGAAAAAGACATAAGAAATGATATTCAGAAGTTTCAAGGTTGCAGTTCTTACAGTATTGCAGAAAATCGATAATTTATATATATATATATATATATATATATATATAAGGCAAGATGTTTGTGTGTGTGTCTGTTTACTGCCTGTATGTCTATTTTTTCAGCTCTTTTATTTTAGTTTTTGCTTCGGGTTTGCCTCTAAGTATGTATAATTGTAGTTCTTTGTCTCAGCCATGATACCAATATACTCAGGGAATTATTTAGACTTCAAATTTCAGTTTATAGCGAAAAAACTTATTTGATATCGATACCAGGAAATCAAAATTTGACTTACGTCCATTCATTTTTCTTTCAGTCCACGGTTTCGCTTTAAATGGAAACAACTATTGCTTTTTAGTCTTTCGTGCCAACGTCCAAAGTGTCTGAGCTCCAGGACCATGGATTAGTTTTAAAACTTTCATTACACCCAAGCAACGCCGGACTGCTAATATATATATATATATATATATATATGCGTCCGTGTGCTTCTTTTGCGTACATCTTGTCAAAATCTCTTCTCAACAGTATTCTTATCTTTCTCTTGCCTATTTTCTGACATCTCCGTAACCGGTTCCTCTTCTGTTCATTTTTGTCTTCAAACTTCTCTTATGTTGCCATCTACGCACCCGTAGCACTACTGCCTTGCTTGGGGTAACAAAAAAATACCATAATGGACTGGATCCCCGGTATGACAGTAAACTGCACCCGGCAGCAAAGCCTCTGATTAAGAGGTTGTAAGGAGCATGGAATCACCTCTTAATTGCTGTTGTTCTGAGGTCCACCCTGACCCGGAGTGGTAGCAACTGTTAGGGTCCCATCTATGGGCAAATGGTTAGCCCCCAAACTGCCGTCAAAACACTAGAAATATTCATAGAAATATATGTATAAAAATAGACTTTTATAGAATATATACATTTTTGATAAAAAAAAATTACCAACAATACATTTTCGAAGGAAAAAAAAATTATTGCCACTTTTGAAGGAAAAATTCTAATTCCAGCAATACATTCTTTTTTAATATAAAACTAGAAAACATCTTCAGTTTTCTAAAAAAAAAATAAAAACCTGATTATATCAGCTTTCTCACTATAAACAAAAACAACAAACCTTAAAACCCTACTTTTTTTGGTATTTAATAACCCACAGATGTTAATATGCCGTTAAACAAAACTCATTCTCAAACTCAAACATAATGGACTATTAAGTTTAACTCACGTGGAAAGAAGGGGAAAGATGCTTTTTGGTTTCAGACAGTAAGTAATAAAAAAATAGAAAGATAGGTGGGTTTGACGTCTCCAGCCAATACACCGTAAATAATTAGTATTCCGTTTGGATTGCGTCGAAAATGAAACACATATCGGAGACGGTACTTGGTTACTGTGAGAAAAGGCATGAAAGAAAGAAAAAGGGAAGACAATATTGTTTAACGGCTGTTTCAGCGAAATGGAAACAGTTATAAATTCAAAATGTTTTATTTGTACCCCCTTATTTCTTAAAGAACGACCAGCATCAATATTTATGATTATCATTTCAATATCTAAATACGAATTTGCACGAGATACTAGATTAGCAACTAGATCCCACCCTTTTACAGTGAAATCGATAAAATGCAGCCGTAACTTCTACTCCAACAGTTTCTTTCCTCGCACTTCCCGACTGTGGAATTCTCTTCCAAACGATTGCTTCCCCGACGGCTACAATCTCCAGGAGTTTAAATGTAAGGTCAATAGACACCTCCTAACACACTAACCTGCTCCCATTCTATCAAACACTCTTCCCATCTGCCCGACACTCATCCTCGCTATCCTTACTCATCTATCACCTTTCTCCTGACATTCCCTATGTCTATCCACTCCTTCTCTTTACCTTCCCCTATGTCGCCCCATGCGCAATAGTGGCAGTGGAATGCCTTGCTTGGGGTGAGATGATTAAAAAAAAAAAAAATCTTGTTAAAGCAGTTAGGTTCTAATATTTATCGATGTGACAAGAACTTTTCTACATATATGAGCTTATTCAATCATTAACTTAAAATTTAAGATTCATAGTCAATTTTAAATAAAACTGTGATATTTTCAGGGTTCTTTCTAGCTATTGTAACTGTTCAGATTTTTACTCATAATATGACAAAAAAGGTAAAATTTTATTCTATTAAGATGTTTAAAAACATTGGGGCGTTGTTCTTTCATATTCTAAGTAAAATTGTTACTAGCATTTGTCGTATTTCTTTTCCTCTCCCATCCTATCCAGATTAAATAACCTATATTTGATCACTTACAGAAATAAAACAAAAGCACACAGTCATGTTTGCAAACATGCTTTGTTATAATAATTATATGAGTTCCCTATATTTTGGCAATCTGTTTTTGCATTTAAAGTCAAATCGAATGTATTATGTAATTTATCAAGCCAATCTTCCTGATTGTCAATGATGTAGGCCAGAGCTTCAGCTGAACTGTCTGCATCATCATATTACAGTATAACTCGGATATAAGAGAAACCCGGATATAAGAGAAACCCGGATATAAGATCGGATTTCTCTGGTCTCAAATTGGAGCCTGTGGTAATGTATATAAAATAGACCCAACCCGGATATAAGAGAACTTTTATCCGGTCCCGACAACTCTTTTATATCAGGGTTACACTGATAATGTAAAACGTATAACAATGATTGAGAAAAAATATTTTATTCATATCAATTTATTGCATCCTAATCATATAACTTCATATACCCTTATTTGCTCAACCAATATCCAGGTACTTGTCCTTTAGTTTTATTGTACTGTCCTGATTTGTCCAACCAATTCTCCACAAACGAAGCATTAACCGGGGTCTAACATCCAAGACTGGAATATCTTGCACGTATGACCCATAATTATGCTAGTCATGCAATATTCTAATAACACTTTCCACGTGAGAAGTAACCGACGCATATTGGGAATCCTATGTCAAGATAAGGTGCCCAACCCTGAGGTCCTGCGTCACGCGGGTCTGCTCACCATGTTCACACTCCTTAAACAGCGCCGACTCCGCTGGCTAGGCCATGTCTACCGCATGCCAGATAGTTGCATGCTAAAAGACCTGTATAGAGAGCTGGCCCCTGCAAGAAGACCCACTAGGCGTCCATTGCTGCGGTATCATGACATAAAACCTTTATGTTTGAAGACGTTACTGTCATTTGTAGTATGACAAAGTTAATTTTTTTTACAGGAAATCATAATTATGCTTCCATGGAAAGTCCACGGGTTCTGCTAGTTCTAATAATAAACAAAAAATAAACATTTGCCTTTTGAATCTATCTGATTTTCAATAGTCAATAGATAAATTGCTATTTTACGTTATTATCGGATTCGTTCATTGATGGAACTCGATAGATTCTAAATGAAATGAGTTCTATGTCGGATCTGAAAAGACGTCATGGTATGTTAGGAGAGTTCAGAGGCTCGAGAGCCGGGGCTTTTCTTTGTTTCTCTCCGTTTCTTTTTTTTCTTTTCTAAAGTTGTTGATAGATATTTTTCGTGGGCTGCTTTTCTCCAATTGGTTATGTTGATTCTTTGACTAATCCTTTAAAAACTAAAAATAAATAATCACGAGAATAAAATAGAAATAAACCACGTGACCTGACGGGACTCACACGAGATCACGTTAGGCGGGAAAGCCAATCTTTCTCTTTTTTCCTGAACAGTCAAATCGTTTAAATCAACAAAAATAAGTATCATACTTTATATTTAAAGATTAAATCAACAAAAATAGGTATCAAACGTTATTTTTTTTTATTTCAGAGCTCAAGTCCCTTATGACATTTTAAATAGAAGTAAACACACACACACACACACACACACACACACACACACATATATATATATATATATATAGATAGAAAGATAGATATATTAAACATATATATATATATATATATATATATATATATAGATATATTAGACTGATTTTCTCCAGTTTCTGAAAGGATTTTTCTGTTGCTGAGGTGATGTGTTATCCCCCGTGGGGATTTTCATATCGAAATGATCATCCAACATCATTGAATTAATCCTTTTTTAATATATATATATATATATATATATATATGTTTATTTTATCTAAAATGTCATAAGGGACTAAATATATGTCATTACTTTTACTTAAAATGTCATAAGACACTATATATATATATATATATATATAGTGCTTACGGTCATATCACATTGAATACACCGGTTCTCGTTCGATCACCGAAGTTGAGCGTGGTCAGTACTTAGATGGGTGACTGCTTAGGAATACCAGGTTCTGTAAGCGTTTATTGACGGATGTGCTTTATGGTACAGTAGATGTCGGCTCGGAAAGAAAAATCGCTGAGCCGAGTTCGATTTCCAGTTGAGTGCCCTGCATTCACTTACGCGCTAGTACCCTTGGAAAAGATATTAATCCGTTCCTTCCCTCCAGTTATGGGTTAAATAACAAGGTAGGACTTGGGACCCTACTCTCAAACAAATCACGATAAAACTTACTCTGTCGGGGAGGAAGATGGATCTACCCACCTAGGGTGCATGTGGCTTAGATACAAACATATATATATTTTCAAGTGTTTTTATATGGAGATTTGTGTGGTTTTTTACAGATGTTTATGTTTTTACTTATTACTTTTGTGAATAAAACCAATAATATATATAAACGCGCACAGGTTTTTTTTTAAGCTTCCGTCTCCTAATTGACCGGACAATTTTTTCCTGTTACCCCACACAAACTCTGCTTTGCCATCCACTTGTTGATGTACACCAGGTATGTTAGGAGCTGCTTTCCCGTCTCTTTTTTGCCTCTACCTATCCTGTGAGTATCAGATTATCCAAGCCTTCCTTCCTCATTACATGTTCCAGAAATATTAGCTGTTTTTTCCTGATGGTCGGTTTAATTTCCTTTTCGTTTCCATCCTTTCAAAAACCTGATCATTGCTCAGGTGCTCGATCCTTGATATCCGCAGCATCATTCTGTAGAACCACATTTCAGATGCTTCAAATTTTTCCTTCATCTTAGATGATATTGTTCAGAAATTCGAAGTTTAAAATTCAACGTAAATTGAAGACCACGATTTTGACGTAATAAATTACAGAACCAAAATTTTGTTTTTACAATCTACATAAAAATACCTTCTTCTTCTTCTTCTTCTATGTGCCGTGTCCTTTCAGGACTTAAGTGTTCATTAACCTCCAAGTCTTTCCATTCCTTGTAGTTCATAACACAATCTTTCTTGTTGCCCCTCAAAACCCTGTTCTGACATCCATTTGTTCAATCCTAACAATTATGTCACGTGTCGCTTACCACGTCTCACTTTCCCTGTATATGTCCTGAGAGTATCAGATTCTCCATGCCCTCCTTCCTTATTACCAATCCCAGAAACTTCAGCTGTCTTTTTACTGATGTTACCTATCAGTTTCCTTTTCGTTTTCATCCTCTCCAAAACCTCATCATTGCCCACGTGCTTAGTCGATGCTATCCGCAGCGTAAGTAACGCTAATACACACTCACAGACACAGACACACGCACACAAATAGACATATATTTATACATATGACACACACACACACACACATACACATATATATAATGGGACATATATAAATATTTAATTTTCACTCAGATTCTGTATATCGTCTTCTACTGACATGAAGCAAGTTAATTATATTGATTCATTTGCTAGATCTGCTGCTAGGAAGGTTGACTCAGTTTGTCATTCTCTTCACTTTTTTGCACCAGATCTTATTTGGCACCTTTATAAGAGTTTCATTTGTCTTTGAATCGGATAGTACTACCAGAAATTCCAAAGAATAATCTATAATTTTATCTATCTTGATCTGGCAACTCGGTTTCAGTTACTTTCCAACCGGCCTGACGTATTTCCCATGCACTGGTTCTTTAAATCCATCCATGGTAATTGTTCTGGTGCGTTTCTCTTTTTGGCTCGTCGTCTTCACGAATTTAGGTGCTGTATCAACCTGGAATGTAGATCTTATGCTTTTACTTTTGCAATTCCCAAGTGTAGTTCCAATGTTTCTTCTCCATAGTCGAGCTCTCTCCCGGCTTCTCAAATTTCTGTCAACTTCGATCTTCAAGGATTAAATCCAAAGTCGTTATATGTCTCCTTGTCCTGTAATCTTTTCTAGCTTCTTTATTTTCTTTTTTACTCACAGTAATCCCTCGTGTCAAGAGCGGCTTTATCGCCTTGCTCAGTATGAAATGATTAGAAAATATCTGTGTGCGTGTTCATAAAAAATCCGTTTTCAATTTCTTTTAAAAATATATCTTCATAAACTGTTGTAACCCTAAAAAGATACTGCGTGAGTAATCACCAAAATGGAGATTGGGAATAATAGTATATCAACAAATATAAGACTCGCACGCTGCGTGAAGTAAATACACTGCTAGCGAACTGCTAGTCAGTATAATCTCTCTACACTTGTATTTATCACCTTCTTACCAAGGCAGATTCGACACAACGTCAATTAAAGCTCAGCCAAAAATACCGCGTACACCCAACTTAAGATCTCAAACGAGATTCTACCCTTCGGCGGAGCCACGTTTGTGCCCCTCTCTGCTTGGAAGTAGAGAGTCGAACAAGAGAAATCTTGGATCAAAAATGATTATCCTCCTCGGTATTTACCACATTCCCACCAAGGCGGATGTGACAAAAAGCTAAATTAAATGGGGACTCTGAGCCCATAAGCTCAACCAAAAATATCCCGTAGACCAGCTTAAGGCAGGGTCATGCTTTTGTTTTATCATCCCAAACGAGACTTTACATTTCAGCGGAGAAAGCAGAGAGTCGAACAAGAGAATCCGCAGATAAAAACATAATCGTTCTCCTTTCTACTTTATAACGATAGAAAACCGATCCCCCACTTTATCCCCAGTAGAAGCTATAATTGTTACCAATTATTATATTCAGTAAGTCCAATAGAATATTTAACTTGATTTCTTTTCTTAATATATTAATGAGTTCTAATTCTAGGAGGGTCAGTTCCAGTAGTGTTCACGTATTTAAGACGATAGGAACATACCATTATTGTATATAGGAAGGTATACAACGTAAGAAATCTAAATTAAAGCTTATTCAAACCTTAATTTTCTTTAGTACAGTTTTGAGAAAATGCTCTAATTTGCGCAACACCCATTGTTGTATACTAATAAAGAAGAGTGGAATACTTTTTTGTTATTTTGGTGCAGGGACTTTGTGTTCGTATCAATAAATCTTTAAGTCTGTAGAATAATATCCCGCCTCCCTGAAACTATCATCATCATTTTCCCTCAGACATAAATTTACCAATTTGTTCCATTAAAACTATTTAATGTCTTCGGCTTACATTGAAATAATATACATTCCAACTTGAATTTAAAAGCCTCTCTTAATTCTTTTCTCATTTTGCAAAGTGAAACAACTAGTTGTGACCATCAAAGAATAAGCCGATTTGCAAAATCGCATTCTTGGTAGGCGTTGTATTATCGCCAACAGTGTGCAATTATCCTGTCCACTAAGTTGACTTATGCCCAAAAAGTTACGCCCGGTTAGGTCTAGTATGCAAGAATCAATGTACTGTCTCTAATATCTGAGTTGTCGATGATTGATTAAGTTTTTAGCAAGGCTAAGGCACGATACCAGATCTTACGCCAAGGATTCTTTTAAACAGAACTGAAAGGTTAACTCAAACCGGTTGTAGAAATCAAGTTCTACAATACTGGTTTAAAACAGAGCTAGACGAGCAAAGGTTTCACTCTGACAGTTTAGTTTTTCATTTTGGTAGATAGAAAAGCTTCACTATCAAAAGAGAAATGAAGATCATAAATTTTCTTTGAAATATACACCTTAAGCCGGAAAAGCACATTGAACAAAATATATTACAATTAACAACACAGCGGATATAGATGTAAATGATGTCTCTGTAAAATAAAGGTTGTCGATGCGGGAAATGGAATCAAGGTGAGAGTTGAAATCTCTATTTACTCTGTTGCATTTACTTTCCAAAAAATGCTTATGCGAAAAGGATGAACCTATACTTTCTCCCTAAAGCTATAGGTTAAAATTTATTCTGTTTAACGAGATAAAATTGTACTGTATAATCGTGAATTGAAGCAGAGGAAAAAGACAGCTCTGAATTTAAAACTGTGAAGAAGGCAGTAAATACCCGCCGACTATCTCACCGAAGAAGACAGCAGTTTTCAGATAGTGAATATGCGTTGTGGCTCGGTGGATATCAGCTCGGAGCCTAGTTTAAATCCTAGTTAGATTTCGTTGCATTCACTTATGCACAGATACCATTTGGGAAAGGTATAAATCCATCTCTTCCCTCAAGCTATGGTTAAATAGTAGAACTGATTGGGTTCTATAGCTTTAGCAATCAGTCTACTGAAGAAATTAATAGCAACAGACTACGGGACAATCTTCTACCCAGTCAGTCATGATCGCCTAAAGCGTGTATCACATTGACTGACTGAATATAATATGCGGAATTATGATTAAGGATTATACTGGTCATAAAGTGGGGGACCGATTTTATAGTGTTATGAAGTAATAAACTGATCCCCCACTAATTACTACTTAATAATATAATACATCTCTTTCTTCTCTAGCTATGAGTCAAATAACAGGACAGGTTGGGTTATATAGCCTTAGCTGGCAACCAGTCTACCGCAGAAAGTAATGGCAACCTACTGCGGGATAATCTTCTGCCCAGTCAGTCATGTCCCTTTCGAGACATGATCGCCCAAGCCTATATCACGTATGTCAATTTACTGACTGACTGATAGAGCCATGATCGCTTACATCAAAAGTGACTAAGATTATGAACTACTTTCAGTAAATTGTCGCTGAACGTTATTTAATTTTTATCAAGTCACTTTTGTCCTCACATAGTGAAAAAATGACCCAAGAAATAATCTACAAAAAAATTAGTTATCTAAACAGAAAGAATAAATTTACTAATTTGTAATAATGACAGTAATTCTCATAATGCCATTAATTTGGATTTGATTTATTCAATGGAATCTGGAAAATATCCCTGGATCGAGAAGAGAGTATGTAGCGACAAGGTTACCAGTGGATGTCAAAATTCAGTGATTTAGAAATATACAATTCCTCGGTCCTCTTTATTGATTAGAGAATCGAAAACTATCGATGTTCTCACTAGACTTCACTCACAAATGTTTCAATGTAATATGCTCTGGTCAGAGGAGACAGGTGGCCTCAGTATCGGGGAGGGGGTAAATATTGCTGAGTATCCTTCATCTCAAAGAAGTCAACAGAAAATGAATGTGATCGATATTTGGAATGCAGATGCAAATGTTTAAATCTAGGAATAGGTGTTTACAAGAAAATTAGCCCTTCAACTACCAATTACATTCAGTTATCGCCACAGAGAGACGGAAAGAAAGAAATGAGGAAAGAAAGAAAGAAAGAAAGAAAGAAATTGATAGGAAGCATGTTAGAAACAGACAGAAAAACACGAAACGAAGAGACGTGACCAGTTTATATATTTAAACCATATTGAGGAGCCGAAGAGTTGGAGTCATACATTTCCAAGGGGCTTTACGCATGGGTGGATACGGAACATTTGAAAAAATTTCGAAATCTGGCACTCCGATTTTTCTTTCCGAGCAGTAATCCATTACACCACCCGCACATTCATATATTACACTACACTGTATTATTTAATACTGGAAATGGAATGTTGAAAAACGTGTTTTAAATAGAAAGATGACCATGCGAATTTCACTCGTGCGAGGCATGTGAGTTCTCGGAATGTACTCTTCTTTAAAAAAAAGACAAAAAATAAATTGCTACAGAGAAAACATGGGGGAAAAAACAAAACTAGTGACAAAAACTCCTGAACATGGCTATAGAAGTGGGCGAAAGCGTTTGGTATGATAGAAATTATAGACATTTTTTTTATAATCCTTAACTCCTGCAAAACAGAAAAAATGTTAGGATCCTGGAAATAACTGAAAAAAAAAATTAAATGTTCATTTTCGGGCGTATTTAATGAAAGATGTTTGAAAAGAAAGGTTGCCTTCCAATTATATATATGTATATATATATATATATATGTGTGTGTGTGTGTGTGTGTGTGTGTGTGTGTGTGTGTGTCCAGGTGAAGAGAAACAACAGTTTTACAATTCCGAGTTCTCCGACATTTGTTTTTTTGTTTAGAGCATAATATAATCATAGAATCAAATTTGTTTTTAATTAAAAATACATTGCGACACGTAAGTTTCAATGTTTCATGATTTCTACTTCGTCGTCAGCCAAATTTCGACCATTGCATTTCAACAACAATGATTTAATGCTGCCTGATGATGAGGTGGAAATCTTGAAACATAGAAATTATCGTGTAGCAGTGTATTTTTACAAATTAAATTATATATATATATATACCAATAAAAGTGGTCCTGGTTGGACTAGCAGAAGTGGTTAATACTCGATCAAAAGAACTGAGTAGGCAAAGCCAACAATATGTCACAGAGCTAAATACACGCTTCAAACTTGGTACCACACCGACTTCATCAGCCAAAGTTCTTTTTCTGTAGAGACCAATGTGGTCAAAACCCAGATAGCACGTAAGTGGCGTGTATTTTGTTCTGTGACTCTCTCTCACACACACACACACACACACACACACACATATATATATATATATATATATACTCGTCATCTAGATACAAGCCTGTTTCGCTGTATCACAGCTCAACATTGTGGCTAGACATCCACTTGCCTCCGGCCGGATCGAAACTCGAACGATTTGGTGTCAGTCGTAGTCGCTAAGCCATGGGCACATGCATTCAGAAAAAGAAAATTTGAGCATGTTATATTTAACCGGCGTACACACACGCCGTCACCGGAAGAACGCGATTTATTGCTGAAGAGTTATGCAAATATCGCCGAAGTGATAACTGTTTTTTGAGTGCTCAATATATATATATATATATATATATGTACGTGAATAATATTATACAGATGTACACCCACCTCATATGTATATTAATTAATTTATGTCACTATATATATATATATATATATATATGTGTGTGTGTGTGTGTGTGTGTGTTATTGACATGCGTCTGTTTACTTTTCAAGCATCAATCAATTGATACCAATTAACACCATTCTGTTTTGCCCACACATTTTTAATGAAATACGAAGCCAATATACAGCTTATTTAAGTATACAATGTTAATTTTTTTTAATTATTTAACCTCTCAATAATAGCAATAAAGCCACTCTAAGACGCAACACGGCTACTGAGTATCGGGAAAAGAAAAAAGGGAAGAGGAAATAGAACGGAAAGATAACTACTGACATTTAAAGTTTTGAATATCAGTATTGACCGAAAAGCAAGAAAAGTTCCATAAACGTGAAAAAATATCTTTTTGCGTACATTTTACGGTTACATACAGCAATTTCTACTGTAAAGCTATTAAACCAAGCTGCCAATCTGTACTCAAAACTGAGAATCGAGGTAACAAAGAGGAAAAATTGAAACAATTCCATGAAAATATTTATAGGGAAGTCCCTATGAAACTACATCACAGTAGTGAGCAAAATGACTGAAACTGAGATGCCAGGTCATAACCGACAATATTGGATATATTATTAATTTTCTCAAGAATATTTATATACACTACCGGTCATAATTATTAGGCTACCCCAGTTTTTTTTAAACATTGGGCTTGCCTAATAATTATGGCCGGTAGTGTACGTTTCAGAACCAGGCTAAATATGACAGCAATATTTAATGCATGGATGACTGAAGCCATCATAAATATGTAACATAGAAGCAAGCGAGAAAGCTTGTCTAGCATGTCACAGTGACCCATCATTCCTAGCAGCAGATCTAACACTTGAGACAATATAACCTTTCCAATTCATGTCAGCTGAAGACTTTAACCTGACAAAGAGCAATAAATCACTCTCCTGAAATTTAGCATCACCTCTACTGATATAAGACGGACACATTACCTAACAATAAAAAGAAACCAGTTTTGTTTTGGAGGCAGTGACATAAACAGGCCATTTCTTGCCTTGAAGGCCAGGTTTTAGCCCAGCTCAAAATTTGACCTGATTAAGACTTACAATTAATGCAGGAGTAAATAAAACTTACAATCAATAAGCCATGAGAAAATTAGTAATTCTTTCACAATTGTAGATATTGGAATGAATCCGGAACGCTGATTTATATTTTGATAAAAGCGGCACTCTCGAGAAATTTTCTTCTCAGTAAATGTTTTTTTTAAATAAGTATAACATTGTTTAGATCAAGGCTTACAATTAATGCAGGAGTAAATAATCCTGTCATCAGCCATGGTCTTTGAGAATATTAGGTTCAACATTGTTCCAGGGCTACACTTTTGAGAATCACCAGCATTAACGCACAAATCTCTAAAACAGTGGCCATTCAAGACTGAAAAATTGAATCAGATAAACATTCGTGTAAAAATACAATAATTTTTCAACTTGTAAAGAAGACCAGAAAAACAAACCGTCCCAGTCGGTTTTGAGATAACCAAAGCAACAGCCCGAGCTTCATCATTATAACATAAAACTTTTCAGATTTTTCTTTTCTTCCAAGTAAGGTTTGCTATCTGCGAAGCCTGGAAGCTACCCCAGGCCAGGGATTAAATTAAGGCAGGAGTTACCAAACTTTTTAAAACCGCAACCCACTATTCATGACCACAGCTTATTGCAACCCACTCAAATTTACTGGGCAAAAACATATGAATGAATATAAAAAATATTTTTCTAAGAATAGGTGAAAATCCATTTCCTGTTAAATTGAGAGCATGACCAACCCTGATCCGTTAAGATCGTCAAAACAACATACTGCTTGTTACATCGACAGCCTGGCAATGAATGCTCGAGTCTTGAACTATCTCAACAGATAGCATTTACTTTTAAATCAAAAAGTTCTTCAAATGATAAAATTGAGAGCATGACCAACCCTAATTCGTTAAGCTCGTCAAAACAGCATACTAACTGATACTACAGTAGCCTAGCGATGAAAGCCCTAGTCTTGAACTATCACAAGAGATAGCGTTTCATCGAAGCTATTGCGTAATTCTAGTATAAACTTTTACGACCCACTAACATTCTCTGGCGACAGACCAGTGGGTCACAACCCATAGTTTGGGAAAAGCTGTGTTAAGGGATTGTTTATACGGATAAAACGGAAGGCAACGGTTAAATCTAGACTTGACGAGGTTAAGATTTGAGTCATTGGAGAAACAGTCCCTTGCAAGTCAAGTCCACAAAGCAATAAATCACGCGAAGAAGCTGTCTGATTGAAACATATTTTGTCGTGAACAAAACAAGTTCTAGATTTAAAATTAAAAAGCTTAGCACTGACTCATTGATTTTGTTAGAAATAAACAAATTTTCTCGAATTTACAAACTTTGCTTAACACACACAAAAAACTCGCGAAGTTTCACACCTCGATACAAAATATTTGTCGTCTAATGGAAAGGTTAAAATCACATCCGGGAGTGAATTCCCAAACGAAATAAAAGACGAGCAAGCTCGACCGTGGTCAGAAAAAAAATGAGACGAGCGTAATTAACAGGTCTATTGACAAACGCCAAGCGATCGTTATTATTATTACATCTCTTTCTCTCTCACCTCCTTCTTCTTCATCTTTCACCTCTCACCTCCTTCCTTTTCACCATTCACTCAGAGCAATAACTTCAAAGACACTCTTACTGAAAGATAACGCTCACACATACATACACACATAGGTTCCTGCTCTTGCAAAGACTACTTCGAACATTTCAACAAACTCTTGATACCCTTAACTTCTTAATACTGTTTTCTGATTGAACATTAGCTTCTACCAAATCATGTTATTATTTTCCATTAATACATTTTTATTTAAACATACAAAATGTATACTGTTATTAATCCGGAAAAAAATCAACCTTCAGATGATAGAGAATGAAATTGTAGGGAGTTCGGTTGTGATTCACACAAGGCCGATTTAATAAACAATATCCATCTTCCTATTACTTCAATTTCTCACCGATGAAATACGGTGGTTTGCTACAATGTAAATTGTGGTGATACCGAACGAACAATAGCGAGGGACAGGATGTTTGCACTCTAACGACCAGAAAGCAAATGAACAAAACTCGCCGGTGCACATCCGGGTTCGCGCAGATGTTCCGGTTGAAAACAAAAAATTAATTAAATATTAAATTTCCAGTTCGCGAGCCAACGCGAATTTTATTTATCGGCCAATGGGAAGCCCAGAATCAAATACGGATATGAATTCCCAAATGATCTGCTGTGATCCAGAAAGAAGATATAAAAGCCGATACAGAAAACATCGCCAGACAGACCCACACGGACTGACTCGAGAGAGAGAGGAGTGTATTTAGTATCCCCCCTTGACCAAGTCAAGCTGCTTACTATGCTAACCTCCCTTCCCTCTCGTCTTATCTTTCGCTATCTCAAAACTACTTACTGACCTAAGGAGTGAATACATCAAAGACTGTTTCCTTAAATACAACGCCCCGCACCTACCGTAAGTGTCGAATTCTCTTGTCAGCCTTCTATTGCCACTATAAAGTAACATTGTGGGCCATAGCCGTGAAGGTTAATCTAAGGAATGTAGTTCATCTGAGCACCTAATATGGAAGTAGAGAAAGATTAGGGAAAGGTCTACCACTTCCCGCCCGTGAGAGAGACGTCGGAGATTTGAAAATAATTCGTCATTCACAGGGACACAGAGACGCTGTTTGACCTCAGTCAAAACCGGAAAGTGTGGTTTGTAGCCATAACTGTGAATGAATTAGCACTTGCCCTAACCCTAACCCTAACCCATACAACTAATATTACGCGGTGATATGCATGATGAATTAGAGTTGATTAGAGCCCTTAAATATAAAATATAGTCAGTCAGTTAAGTGCCATACGTGATACAGGCTTTGGGTGATCATGTCTCGAAAGAAACATGACTGACTGGGCAGAAGATTATCCCGCAGTAGGTTGCCATTGCTTTCTGCGGTTGCTAGCCAAAGCTATAGAACCCAATCTATCATGTTATTTAACCCATAACTGGAGGGAGGGGACGGATTAATACCTTTTCCATGGGTATTTGTGCGTAAGTGAATGCAAAGAATTCAATTGGAATTCTAACCCCGATTTGTCGTTCTCAGTCAAGATCCATTGCACCACAACGTACAGCCCCCCTATAGTTTATTCTAAATTTATTATTATATAGCTTCATAGGAAATCGGTGAATAGCTTACTTAACGGGTATTTGTGAATGATTGGCGGAATAGCTATTAGGAGGGGTAGTACATAGTCAGTCAGTTAAGTGCCATACGTGATAAACGCTTGGGCGATCATGTCTCTTTCGAGACATGACTGACTGGGCAGAAGATTATCCCGAAGTAGGTTGTCATTGCTTTCTGCGGTAGACTGGTTGCTGACCAAGGCTATAGAACCCAATTTGTCCTGCTATTTATTCCATAACTTTAAGGAAGAGACGGATTAATACCTTTCCCAAGGGTATTTGCGCGTAATTGAATACAATGGATTCAGCTGGAATTCGAACTCGGCTCCCCGATTTCTCGTTCCGAGCCGATATCCACTGTACCACAACGTACATAGACAAGGCTTAATTTGAGTTACAAAAGAAAGAAGGTTCTGTTGGGCCATTAGTAATCACGAAGTGACAGAGAACGAAGAAATAGAACATGATCTTCATATGTGTATTTGTAAATATAGATGTATGTATTGGTGTGAAATGAAACTTCTCTCGAAATATATACTGAAAATAAAAAAAACTATTTATTTTATATGAAAGGAAACCATATAATTATGTAATATAAGTCAAAAGATGAAATATATTTTTTTTTTTAGATTACAAAGGCACTAAGTTGAAGCTGAATCCGTTCATCGCTCGGCATAACCTCCGAACGAGTGCACGAACTGATTTGTATTTTATTTTAAAATATTTATGAATATAATCTCGAATATATATTCTCGATTTCCAGTTTCGTTGGCCATTTAAAAAAACAAACAAAAAAATAAACGGAGTACATTTTTTCTGTCTTCTGTGCAAGAAATTCTCACTCTATGGAGGATCAGAGAGAATATTTTGTATTGTCTTAAAAGTTTCGTCGACGTAAAAGCTATGTCTCCATTTGGACTTCAAGTCTAAAATGATATACTCAAAGTATGAATATGATTGAACATTTTTATAAATTTTGAATAAGAATAGATTTATACATATTTCTTACATTGCAATTTTCAATATATATATATATATATATATATATATATATATATATATATATATATATATAAATTAAGACAGACACGTTATTCCATGGTTAAGCAGAAGTGTGGCCTATTTCATGCAAACCATCTTCAGCTTCCGTCTTTATTGTACAGAAGATTTTACACGAATCGAGCAAAATATTCTGATTATAAAACTGTTTTTATTAAGTTTTAATATCATGATATGCTGCTTTTTGGCAATTAATTTGAGGTACCTAAATTCGTAGTTTTTTTCTTCTGTTTAGACTACAAGATCATATATCATAGATGATAAAAAATAACAAATTTGATTTTCTCAATGATTTTCTATAGAAACATTACTTACTTGTATAATTTGTTTTTTTGGTGTTGGTTGAAAATGTATGCGTATTTTTTTTTCCAAATGTTCGTTTTTACTTTTCGTAAATATCGATGTTGAGTTAAGAATAATATTTTCCAAGTGAGTTTCTAAAGATTTGTGAGCGTCTTTAATCTGGGCGACAGAGACATTTTGGCTCTACTCTGGAAGCATTAATTAAACAATATTTTACACTGACCGGGACGATAAAAGCCAGGCCAAAAAGTTCGATAATGTTATTGTAGGTCATTCTAAGTAACTTGTGAATATTCAATGGCATACTTTTGGGTTGTAAAAGGATTTAGATTTCCTTTTTCTATATTTATAGGGACACGTTTCATTGCAAAATTTTTTCATCGACAGCGGGCGAATAAAGCAATAAACTTTCCTTGCCCAATTAAATTTTTAATCGACTGAGTCGATCGGGCGAGTGGAATCTTAAAAAATTATATATATATATATATATAATTAATAAAAAAATATAATATATATTAATAAAAAAATTATATATATATATATATATATATATAATTTTAAAGATTTCACTCGCAAAAGACATCTTTATACCCAATAACTTATCAAAAGCATTAGTTATACATGGTAGGAAATTCAACCGCCCCTTTGATATAAATAATGTGAAACTTATTTTTTAAAAATTTTACTTAGAAGAAAAATTCTCGAGAGTCCCACTATCGAATTTTATCAAAATATAAATCAGCGTTCCGGATTCTTTCCAGTATTTACATTTTTCTCAAGTCAAGATTCATGAAAATGTTAAAAAAAATTGAAATAAAATAGTTAATTCTTTCACATCATATTATTCAAAATTTATAACATATAAACTAATTCCAAAGTAAAATAATTTAAATATTAATTTTCATTTTTTTTTTTTTGTTATTTTCAAAAACAGCATTTGTTACACCATTTATTCTGTTTTTGTGAGTCTGGTGGAGCGCTTTTCAGCACCTCCCCATCGATATATAAAAACCGGCCGAGATAGACAGATATATGGATAGATACTATGTATGACAGAAATTTTAACTTTCAATACCTGAGCTTCTCCTAAAAATAGTATAAACTGAAAGGGAAAATTTGGTGCGCGTCTTTGCAAGAAGCAGGCACACGTCATTTCCTTAGTAATATTAGTCACGCATTTTATCAAAAATTCTCGAAGCTTCGGGCCGAAATATACATCTCAATTGAGGTTTATGTAAAATCGATCGGCAGATCTTGAATAAAAGTGAAATTTAGATTGATTTTCTTAATTTCACACACGCATATATATATATATATATGTGTGTGTGTGTGTGTGTGTGTGTGTGTGTGTGTGTGTGTGCAGCATAATGATGATCCACGTATACTGTCTTAATATGTATAAGAAAAACTACAAAAAAGTTGTAAGTTTAAAAATGTATTTTTTGACAGTATTCAGTATTTATTTATTTCTATTATATATATATATATATATGTTTGATATTTCAGACCGGCCTCGGCCTTTCATTAGAAACAAATGATATATATATATATATATATATATATATATATAAAGAGATAGATACATAAATAAAGAGATATATATTTCTAAATCTGATGCAGAGAAAATAGGTTCACTGTGTCGTGCTAAACAACGTTTGTCTCCAGAACCTATCTTATATATTTCTAAATCTACCATTCGACTATACTTTCAATATTGCAGTCTAGTATGGTCTGCTGCTTCTGCTATACATTAAGAGAAAAACACCCAAATACGGATCAGCACATATTATTGGTCCCGAACTGACAAATCGGCTTCAGTTTCTTCCCCTTCGCCGTAATGTAGCTTCCCACATACTGTTCTATAAAAAAATTCATGGTAAATGTTCTGATGAACTCTCCCCTGTGGTACCTAGATTCGATTAAATTAAGCGCGTTACTAACACGGAAGCAGGATCTTAAAATTTTACAGTCAAATTGTCTCGATGTAACCGTAAGTTTTATGCTAAGAGTTTCTTTTCTCGTACCTCTAGTGGAATTCTCTTCTGGTTCTTGCTTTCCAGTTAAGTTTGATATACAAAAATGTTAGTTGCCAAAAGTTAGTTGCCATAAGAGATGCACACTTGGGCGTTCATGTCTTGAAAGAGATATGACTGATTCTTCTTCTTCTTCTTCTTCTTCTTCTTCTTCTTCTTCTTCTTCTTCTTCTTCTATGTGCCCTGTCCCTTCATAAACTTTTCACGTTTTCTTATCCCTGGTAGCTCTGAGCACGCCTTCTCCTCTTACACCATGCAATCCTCGTTCCATCATCCACCTGATTAGGTCCTTCAAATATGTTATCCGTTGCTTTCCTCTGTCTCTTTTTCCCTCTAAAAGGAAATTAATACTGAGCATCAGGAAGAGACAGCTGAAGTTCCTGGATATGTAATGAGGAATGGGGGCTTAGAGAATCTGATACTCACAGGTCAGATAGAGGAAAATTGGGTCAGGGGAAGTCAAGACTTTACATACTTTATGGGTTTGATCAGATTGGTGGCAGAGCGTGGTTTGGGAGGAGTAACATGAAATGGTGTTAAGAGCTACTAATGATAGGAAGATGTGGAGGACCATGATCGCCTACGTCTTCAAGGAAGATGGCACATAGAAGAAGAAGTTGCAACCCACAGTTCCATGTTAACAGTCTCTTTATTCGCACTTCTCACTTCAGGAATTATTTTCCGGCTCTTTACTTTCCAGTCAACTTTGATCTGCAAAAATCTAAATTCAATGTAAATCGTTATCTGCTGGTCTATTGTTCTTGCTCCTTATATTTTTATCTCTTTATTCTTTTTATTTCACTCTCACTAACCCTTGTGGCTTTTGGACTTTATTTTCTAGTATGAGTGAGTTGATTTTTTTTTTAAATTGTATCTAATCTATCTAAATCTTTTGTGTGTGTATGTGTGTGTGCGTGCGTGTGTGTGTGTGTCCGTTACCTATAGACTCCGAAAAGTCGGAACCTATTTTCTTAAAGATTTACACAGTTGTACTATAAGCGTCTGCGAGTGTTCCTAGCTAGGTTTTGTGTCGAGGTACCCCCGATAAATATCGAAAATCGATAATCGAAAAAATCGGGTTATAGAAGGAGTGGTCCGATTTTAATCAAATTTCATACACTCATAGACAAAGACATAAGAAACGATATTCAGACGTTTCAAGATTGCAGTTTTTACAATAGTGCAGAAAATCAGTAATATATATATAAAAGGCAACATGTTTGTGTCTGTGTCTGTTTATCTGTCTGTATGTCCTTTATGCAAATCCACAATTTTTATCCGATTCTCATCAAACTTCACACAAATATTCTTTAGGCTGAGTCTGAGCTCCGGGACCATGGATTAGTTTTAAAGCTTTCATTACACCCGAGCAACGCCGGGCTATACTGCTAGTATATATATATATATATATATATATATATATATATATATATATATATATATTCGTACATTGATTACTGTTGCCATGTTTGGTCAGGTTCTCCTGCTATTCACCTTGACGTTTTCGGCAAAATCCCAAGAAGGATTTGCAATGTAATCAATCCTGGCTTGACAGTACCGCCTTCGGTCAGGAAAAGCAATCTGATGCAGCCCCAGCGCCTTGAGTCCATTATCATTCACTCGGCCGTATGGGAAAATCATATCTGCCTGCTCACCATAGGAATATCCTGCCATTCCTTAAACGAACACTTCTCAGTTAACACATTATTAAACACGTTAAAACGTGAAGACAGAATATCCAAAAATGTATACAAATGACAAATATAACCTTAGGCTACACGGCAAAACATTGTCATTTACGGTTAACCTTTTTAAATTAAATAACTCAGGATTTCCATATATATGTTTATTTTGAATTTTTCCTTGTTTTGGGGGTCGGATTTGTCCCCAGTTTCATAGTAGTATTTCTTATGCGGTATTTATATATATATATATAAATTAGAGAAAATTTTCAAAACTCAAAGGTGTCGGATGTACATGTCGACATAGGATCTCTAATAGAGACTCTACGTCACGTCAGCGACATTGTTTTTTCCAAATGGCGAAGACTCTGGGGTAGAGTATGGAGGGGTTTTAGGTTAACAACGGTCACAAAGTGGAAAAGGAGAGAGCTGGTAGTCGCGGGGTTACAGGGTGTTGGAATGGTATATTTAGGAAGGGGAGGAATAGGAGTTCATATTTTATAAAGATTAACAACTAAATGAGTTAAATTACTTTTTAAAGTTAAGATTTTGGGCTGTTTGAAGAGGTGTATTTAGGCGAAAAGGAATGGGTTTCAATATAAGATTTTTAAAAAATTCTTAAGTTTATTTGATTAAACCTTTTAGGTAGAAGCAAGTTAAATGCCAATTACAAGAAGTTATCGGTTTAAAAGTTATTAGAGAAAAATATTAGAGAAAAAAATATGTGTTAACCAAGGAAAAAGGGGTTTAGTAAAAGAATCCATATTTTCTAAAGATAGGCAATTAAAGGAGCTTGGGGTAGGAAGGTAGTGGGGTTAAAATACTTTTAAGGTTAACGTTAAAGTAAAATTAAGATTAAAACTTAAATTGAATCCTTTTAATTTATATTCTAACATCTAGTCAACGGGGATTTAAATTCTAAATTTAAGTATTCGAATAATTTGCCTTGTGGCGTCACTTACTGATGAATTCCCTCCTAAGATTCAGTAGCCGGTGTTGGTGGGGGTATTTTAATATTGAAATTCTTTCCAGTAAACATAGACAGCACCTATCACGAAAATTCCTCGGAATACGGGCTGAACCTATCAGTTTCCAGCTAATTTCAGGATCCAGCCCTTCTTCTTTCATTTTCCAGAATGCCTGCGAAAGGGCTGTCTGGTACCTCTGACTGGGGTTCGAAAAGGAGTACCTGTGGTTATACAGTCTTTGTTTGAAAGGACCGGCGGACATACCGATATAGGTCCGGAAGTGTTTTTTTTTTTTTTTTTTTTGTTAGATGGAGAAATGTGGGCTTCATAAATCACCTGGGTGGGTTTGCATTTTCCCTCCACCAGGCAGGCGTCCACAGAATTACAGTTGCATTCGTTTAGAATTCCGGACCTAAATTCAGCATTGCGCAAGTTCACCAGAATACTCCTACTATGGGAACTAATAAGGCTGTCCATATTCGGGGTGCAAGAATAACTAATTTTAAGGGTGTACCTATTAAAAATCTTCCGTCGAGGGTTACTGTTATGAAAATGTTTGTCTATTAACTTCAGAAAATATTTACCAATATTGATGTTAGTTAGTTTACAATAAGGGGGATTTAACCAAATTATCTTTCTTTTTCTACAGTTTCCTTTATTTTTATTTTTGGATGATTCGGAGTCTATTGTAGGTTTATTATATGTTAACTTGTTCTTATATCCGCTTTTTTGAAGGGCCTTATTGTAAATATTTTTACTTGCGTTGAAAGTTTTAATGTTGGATGATAATTGGTTGATTCTATTATTCACTATATTGGGTATCTGTTTTATAATATTTTTGGGGTGGTTGGATGAAATATTAATATAAGTGGGGGAACTATTTTTTTTGAGAAATAGTTGGTAGGATCCATCATTGAAGCTAAGGGTGATATATATATATATATAATGTATCGAGGCAGTAGATAATTTTTTAAACATATACTGTTTAATATAAGAGACAATGAATGTCTTTTATGTTTAATCATGAGCCGTTCTAAACATCGCATTTTGGCTTTAATTTTAGATCAAAATAAAGACAAAATTCTTCAACATTTAGACAACTTTTTGTTAAGTTGGTTCTAAGCTTTCGGCTCACATGAGCCATCTTCAGAGTGGTTACAAGGACGTTAACACAAAAACATCCACCATCAGTGACGATTTTATCTTGTGTTGACATAAAACTCCGCTAAGCAACGGCAACAGTTACCAACAATAGCAAGTGCAGCCGGCAAACCCGCAACGCAGCTCCATGACGTCACACCGCGTGAGAGCTCGAAATGATAACGGAACCATATATTTAAATGCAATGTAATGTGTTATGACATTACATTTAAACGTGATTTTATTAAGTGTGGGTAGGTTGGATTTAATATAAATGGCCTCCAATATCTGAAAGTTCTTTTTACTGTGTGTATGAGTGAGGATTATTGTATTGTTTACTAAAATATGTCTGATATTACCTACATGGCTATGTTTTTCTAAGAAATATTGTTTAATTGTACTCTGATCATAAAGTTGACAGGTCAGTCTACAGTAGAGCGTGGTTGTAGTAAAACCAATATATGTAGTGGGTTTATTATTAGTACCAGAGTTACAAATTTATACACGGCGGATAGTTACAGGCGTTTGTTGCATTTTGCTGCATTCGTTATGCATATTAAGCTGACTTCAGCGAGAAAACCATTGTTAGTATGAAGATTGTTCTCTTTTCAGAATGAAACTTGATTTTTTTTTTCATTTTGTCTTTCAATTACTTAATAAAGACAGGGAATTTTGAATTAGAGACTAGCCCAAATTAAGCAGACTTTACAAGTTAAGCGTTTGGATCGATAGATTTTGTGTTAAAATTTAGAAAAAAATTATCTCAAAAGATAAATGCTTAGCAAAATTTTTAATATTTTTCGTTTCTTTGCATTTGTTCAAAAAGATAAAAAAACATTTTTACTTTTCGTTGTTCATTAAAGTCGGTATATTATTGGTTCGTCTAGACGAGTACGTATATGCGTTTTATAATACAACTTCAACGCATAGCACAAATACATAGACTGAGGTATGTAAAAATTATTATTAGAAATTCAAATTATTTTAGAAAATAAAAAATATCTAATATAATAAGCACATCATTAGTTTTAAAAGAGGAATACAAAGTACAAAAATAACGCTGTCGTGTCTGTTATAACCTAATATTAATTAAGTACTTTCTCGGTATATAATACGCACTTACTTCTTGTCTCACTTTTCACAACTTTATAATAGATTCACATTAGTTATTGGGTTGTGGACCGAATTAGAGCAAAGAAAATGAAATTAGCGAGACTAATTGGAACTGTTTTAGATTGACTTGCAGTAACGAATTTAAAAAGGGGTAAACCCACGATTCCATCTGTTATGAACTTTCATCCGATATCGGGCCTGATTTTTTATGAGACCCCGGGTTGAAAAAAATAATTAACAAAATATTTTTATCCCCATTGTCATTTGGAACTGTTGTTTTGTTATGTCCGTTGTGGTGCAATGGTTATCGGATCGAAACGAGAAATCGAGGAGCCGAGTTCGAATTCCAGTTGAATTTCTTGCATTCACTTACGCGCAAATACCCTCGAAAAAGGTATTAATCTGTCTCTTCCACACTGTTATGGGTTAAATAATAAGACAGAATGGGTTATATAGACTTGGTTGGCAACCAGTCTACAGAAGAAAATAATGGCATTCTGTCTACCGCAGAAAGTAATGGCAGTCTACTGCAGGATGACCTTTTGCCCAGTCAGTCATGTCTTGAAAGAGACATGATCGCCCAAGCGTGTATCACGTATGGCACTTAACTGACTGACTGTCGTTTATATACAAACTTAAATGCCGATTGTTTGCCTTACTTAACTATCAAAGCAGCAGTTAGGAAAAGCTGCTACTCGTCAAAAAAAAAAACGAAATATTAATTATGGAATTATTCCCCATTGATCATATGTGTGAACAGAAAATAGATGGGGATATTTTTTTTCCTGAGCTCTAGTTCATCCTCTTCTGTGCCCTCTCTATTCAGGATGTTGGTGATCATGGCTCTCCAATATTTCCGGTCCATTGTAGCTCTTAAACATGATCAGCCATCCATTAACTCAAGCTCACTAAATATGTCATGCGTTCTTTTACAGTGCCCTTCTGGTATTCAACCAGGCCTATGAGCATCAAAATTTGGAATGGCTTCTTTCCTCATGATTTCATTAGAGGAAAAAAGGTTTTTGAAAGCATGGGCTTTTGCAGTCGCTAGTAAGCTGCTGCTACTATAGTGCTGGCTGCTAATACTACATGTATTCTCTACAGCCATTCATTTGTGTGGAGTCTAATCTTACAATATTTATTATCTCGACTGTCTATGCAATGCATTATCAAGTGTATGCTCTTGATATTAAGTTTAAGGGCAGTATTTTTTATTTAATTTCCCCCAATTTTTTTCGTTTTTCACATGTTCTGTCTATGGTATTCTCAGTATCACTTTTAGAACCATATTTCTGTTGTTTCAAGATTCTTCAGCTGTGAAGAGATTGCCCTGCATTTACTGCCATATAGGGCGTCTTTAGAGAAAATTGTTCAATGTGCTCACCTGGTGCCACATTGTAACCTCTGAAAAAATTCGGTTGTTCTATAGGGATAAAAACACTGTTCATCTCACTTTGAATTCATCTGGGTTACGTGACGGCTGGTGAGTAACGTCAGTAATAGATTGAAGAAAGCCAGTTACTATTTAGCTGACTTAACACAAGTCTGAACGCACCAGTTACTATGTAGACAACAAAGAGGCAAGACATTAATATGTACGCTAGTTAAGGGAGAAAAGGAAACCACAAGGTCGCTAAAAGTAGATCCAATATACTACCGGCCGCTCTGATTTCCCGGAGTGAGATGTTACAAGTAAGACCCTCGCTCTCTTTGTTACTTTCACACTGCTTGTTTCATAAAATAATGTAGTTTCTCTGTGTGGGACAAATTAGTAACAACTATGTATATATTTGTATAAAAACTTCATTTCTTTTTTTCAGGTATTCTGTTTCGTCTGTTGTAATTAAATCGTTAGGATATCACAGATATATAAATGCCTGTAATGGAGAAATACGAACTAAAAACATTCTAGAAGGCCTGTTAGTTTCATATATAATTGTAGAACTGTTCTGATTTTATAATATACAGGGTGCGATGAGTGAATTGTTGTCGGAATTTCGCAAAAATGTAAATAACATTGATATTTTATTTTAATGAAAATATTTACGAAAATTCCACAAAAATATCCACAAAAACTAAAGATTAAATTTATTTAATAAAATTCCTATTGGCTTCATAATCCTTGTCCTCAGTTCAATTTTGGTGTCAAAAAGTGTTTCTTTGGTCTCTCACTCAACTGCGTCTCACACGTGGTTGCAGTCTGGGCAGTAGGGTAGCCAGATGTATATGGCGATGTGGTCTTAGAAATTGTCTAACGACCATGATTGAGTTCTTCTCTTTATGAGGCATTGTGCAGAGTTCTGTTGCCAGAATCCACTCTTCCAGTACCCACCCTGTTAATCCAGGTTGCACAAGCTGCTCAAAGCACTTGATGTAAGTCTCCTTAATGAGTTTGAGGCTCTGTTGGAAGATAAATGGAGGTATAACGTTGTCATTACTAGTGATCACTCCAAATACCATGATTTTGATTCAGTATGTTTTCCAATCTTTTTTCAAATTTCCCGCAATATCAGCAGATTTACAACCATTACTCTTTCTGCTTCCGGTGCGAAAGTAAAGCATGCTGTTTCCGAGTTTCTAGCAATTTGAATAACGTCATAATGTTTTTTTCTCACAGACAGTGCCCAACTGACCCTATTATACTGTGTAGTCGACAAAATCAAAAGCAAACAACGCGCATGCGCGAAATTAAAATAGCATAAATTGGCAACAATTTCCTCATCGCATGCCGTATTCTAAAAAAGCCGATCTCTCTCTCTCTCTTATCTCTCTTTTATCTCTCTTTCTTTTCTCCCCTCTCTCTCTCTCTCTTTTATCGCTCTTTCTCCCCTTCTCTTGTCGTCCTCTCTCCCTCTCTTTTCTCACTCTCTCTTTTCTGTGTCTCTCTCTATCTCTCTTTTATCTCTCTCTTTTTCCTCCCCCTCTCTCTTTTATCGCTCTTTCTCCATCTCTCTTGTCGTCCTCTCTCTCCCTCTCTCTTGTCGTCCGTCCTCTCTCTCCCTCTCTTTTCTCTGTCTCTCTCTTATCTCTCTTTTATCTCTCTTTCTGTTTTCCCCCTCTCTCTTGTCGTCCTCTCTCTCCCTCTCTTTTCTCTGTCTCTCTCTTATCTCTCTTTTATCTCTCTTTCTTTTCTCCCCCTCTCTCTTTTATCGCTCTTTCTCCCTCTCTCTTGTCGTCCTCTCTCTCTTTGCTCACTCTCTCTCTTTTCTGTGTCTCTCTCTTATCCCTCTTTTATCTCGCTTTTCTCCCCCTCTCTCTTTTGTCGCTCTTTCTCCCTCTCTCTTGTCTTCTTCTCTCTCCCTCTCTTTTCTCACTCTCTCTTTTCTCTGTCTCACTCTTATCTCTCTTTTATCTCTCTTTCTTTTCTCCCTCTCTCTCTCTTTTATCGCTCTTTCTCCCTCTCTCTTGTCGTCCTCTCCCTCTTTGCTCACTCTCTCTTTTCTGTGTCTCTCTCTTATCTCTCTTTTATCTCGCTTTTCTCCCCCTCTCTCTTTTGTCGCTCTTTCTCCCTCTCTCTTGTCTTCTTCTCTCTCCCTCTCTTTTCTCACTCTCTCTTTTCTCTGTCTCTCTCTTATCTCTCTTTTATCTCTCTTTCTTTTCTCCCTCTCTCTCTCTTTTATCGCTCTTTCTCCCTCTCTCTTGTCGTCCTGTCTCTCTTTTCTCACTATCTCTTTTCTCTCTCTCTCTCTCTCTCTCTCTCTCTCTCTATCTATCTATCTATCTATCTATTTTTCTCTCTGATAATTACTTCTCATTCCAAATCAATCTAAACAAACGGCTGATACACATTTTATCAACCTCGGTAATTTTAAATTAACTGTAAATGTAAATCTGGGAATTGTTTTCTGGTGATGTGACAAAAAGAAATATCTCTGTTCTGTCACATGCAAATATATACCAGTAGATAGGAAAAGCTGTTACTTCTTCTACAAGTGGAAAATAATACCATTTTAGCTGCAGAATTACTCAGCGTTGATCATAAGAATCAAAGGATAACATACAAAATATTTTACTTTCCTAGCAGTCGTTTCAAAGAAATGTATTGTTCAACATGTTACACCCAATCTTTGCCAAATTCAACAGATTATGAATGATACCCCCAACCCAAAGTTTTATTAGGACATTGTTTTATCATCATTATAATACGCTAAAAGAATTGCTTCACATCGTGATGTATTAGCAGCAAAAAGCTGCTACACATTTTGTCAAGCCCAAATCAGACACAGCTGTATCTTTGCGACTGTTGTCGGTTGATACATCAATAGAAATAACCCTGGCATATCTTACGTAATTTTCAAGCAATTTTATTATAGAATTGTCTATCAGCAGAAAGTTATAAAATACAATCAGTATATCCCGGCGTTGCTCGAGTATAATGAAAGCTTTAAAATTAATCGATTGTCCTGGAACTCAGACTCTTTGGACGTTGGCACGAAAGACTAAAAAGCAATAGTTGTTTCCAGGTAAAGCGAAACCGTAGACTGAAAGAAAAATGAATGGATATAAGTCAAATTTTGATTTCCTGGTATCGGTATCAAATTAGTTTTTTTCATCGTAAACTGAATTTTGAAGGCTAAATAAGTCCTCTGAGTAAATGGTATCATGGCTGAGACTAAGAACTACAATTATACCTACTTAGAGCCAAACCCGAAGCAAAAACTAAAATAAAAGGGCTGAAAAAATACAGACATACAGGCAGATAAACAGACACACACACAAACATCTTGTCTTTTATATATATATATTATTGATTTTCTGCACTATCATAAGAACTGCAACCTTGAAACTTCTTAATATCGTTTCTTATGACTTTGTCTATGACTGTATCAAATTTGATTAAAATCGGGCCACTCCTTCTATAACCCAATTTTTTCGATTATCGATTTTCGATATTTATTGGGGGTACCTCGACACAAAACCTAGCTAATAACAATCGCAGACGCTTATAGTACAACTGTATAAATTTTCAAGAACATCGGTTCAGCCGTTTCGGAGTCTATAGGTAACGGACACACACACACACACACACACACACACAGAGAAAAAGTTTAATTTATAAATAAGTTTAGATTATCTTTAATTTTATTTCAACAAACAATTTATATCTTATTTTAAAATATAAAAAATATCTTAGAAGATAAATGTTCAGCAAACATTTTAATATAGTCGGTTTTGTTGTTCTACATTATATACCGTGTACCTTAAGGACTTAGGCGATCATGGGCTTCTAATTGCCCCTATCCTCTGTCGTTCTTATCATTTCTTTTTTTGATATCTCTCTCAAACCCCGATCCGCCATCCATTTGCTCAAGCCCATCAAGTATGTTACACACTGCTTTCCATTGTCTTTCTTTATTTCTGTCAGTACTGTGAGAGTTATATTCTCTAAGCTCTCATTTCTCATTAAGTGTTCCAGTAACTCCAGCCATTTTGGGGGGTTTTTTTTTCGGTTTTTTTACTTTTATTTAAAAAGTTCATAAAAACTCCATTTTTCTGTTTTTATTATTATTTTGTCATTTTTCATCATATTTTCATTTCTGCTATGGTTGCACTACCAACCAAGTCTGCGGGAAGACCTAAAGCAGGTCGTGGCGTGTTGTTATGGCTCCATTTCATGTTTTTTCTATCTCCCTTATTACCCTAGCGTTACATAGACAAAGTTCTCCTTAGTGTGTGAGCTGTACTTAACAAAACAATTTTTTGTATATCTCTTAAGCTGGGGTTTCCTTGGATTCTTTCAATGTGTTGTTTTGTTCCATTTTTTATCATTCCAAGTGCACCTACTATCACTGGCACGATTCTTGTTTTCAATTTCCACATTTTTTCTATTTCAATTTTCAGGCCTTTATATTTTGACAGTTTTTCGGCCACAGGTTATAATGTAGAAACCGTTACATTATGACAGTTTTTTATGACCGTATCCCGTAAAGAAAGTGAAAGAGGTTTATTCAGCTAGAATTGCCATACAAGACAATAACTATTGACTTACTAACATACATAGAAACAACAAAGTACTGGATGATATAATTAGTCAAGCAACATGAAAACAGAAAGAAAAAATATTCAATAATAAAAGAAGGCAGTAAATACAAACAAGATTTACATTTAGTAGATTCTGTAGAAAAGCAAAACAGATTATTATTATTATTATTATTATTATTATTATTATTATTATTATTATTATTTCATTTTTCATTATGAATCAAATTCTGCTATGGTCGTACTACCCACCAAGTCTGCAGGAAAACCTAAGGCAGGTCGTGGTGTGTGCTATGGCTCAATTTCAAGTTCTCCTTAGTGTCTGGGCTGTACTTAACAAGACAATTTTTTGTATAACTCTTAGAAATGGGTTTCCAGGGATTTTTTCAACGCGTTTGTTTTTCATTTTTTATCATTCCAAGTGCATCCACTATCACTGGTACGATACTTGTTTTCAATTTCCACATTTTTTCTATTTCAATTTCCAGGTCTTTATATTTTGAAAGTTTTTCGAATTCCAAAGTTGCTATGTTACAAACCGCTGGACAAGTCATATCAATTAATAATTTTCTATTTGGTTCTTAACAATAATGTCTGTCCTATTTGCTTCAGTTTTTTTGTCTGTATAGATGGTGTAATCCCATAGAATGGTGACATTTTCTATTTCTATTATTATTATTATTATTATTATTATTATTATTATTATTATTAGGGAAAATCTGCTACTCGTCTTAGTACCCTCGACAAAACGAAAATAGCCACAATTTTCATAGTGGAATTTTTCAGCCTTAATTGCATATGTAAACGGAAAACAAACGAAGCATTTTATTTTCTTCAAGTCCGTTTCAAAGAAAAATTGTATAACGTTTGAGCAGGTATCACATCTCATTGCTCACAGCAGTTCTGGGTAATTAAAATGGATGCTTTCAGTTTACAAGTGCAGCTTCCTGCAATTTCTGCCGGGTATGTTTGTTAATTTCCGGCAGGGGATAGCCAAGAAATAAATAGGGGTAAAGTTATGGAGTGTCAGGTCGTGCAGTGTTTTTAAGAACTTCATCTTACCACTCCCGGTTAAATTGATACAGAATTCTTAAGTAGTTTTATATAATCGAGAATGATGGCTGACGTTACCTTGAAGTAACGGAAGAATGAATTGATAATATCCCTTCATTCTATCCTATATAATTGTCATCCAAACTCAGGTAAGCGTAGTCCAGAAAGATAATTCATTCTCACCTTACTCTCCGTAATATATTTCTGAATTGAAAGCTCAGCACAGTTGCACTAAATGAACTATAGTAAATGCTATTTTCAGGTAAATGGCTTCGTTTAAATGTAAAAGTGATTATGAATGAATATAAACTAAAAGTAACATAGAAGTAGTAAAAAACAATATTAATCTAATAATAACTCGTAATATATAGCGGGTGATATATTTGTTAAAAATATTCAGCTAATTTTTTATTCGCCCTGATCACTGTAGAATGAAAATGAACTCAGCTATTTGTTGAATAGCAGACAGACTGAGTCAGAAAGCATTGGTTGGCAACCAGTCTACCGCCAAAAAAAAAACACTGAGATTCGAAGGCAGAATGGCATGGCGAAAGAAGCATTCCAGAAGTTGAGTCAGTCACTCAGTTAAGTGCCATGCGTGAAACACGCTTGGACGATCATGTCTCTTTCGAGACATGACTGACTGGGCAGAAGATTATCCCGCAGTAGGTTGCTATTGCTTTCGGCGGTAGACTGGTTGCCGACCAAGGCTATAGAACCCAGTCTGTCCTGTTATTTAACCCATAACTGGAAGGAAAAGACGGATTAATACCTTTCCCAAGGGTATTTGCTCGTAAGTGAATGCAATGAATTCAACTGGAATTCGAACTCGGCTCCCCGCTTTCTCGTTCCGTGCCGATATCCACTGCACTGCAACGCACATCCAGAAGTTGAGTTAAATATTAAAAAACAGGACAATTTCACTAGAAACAAAGAAGAGAGTACTTGATTGCTATGTGATGTCGGTTCTTCAATATGGCAGTGAATGCTGGACAATATCTTTGAAGATGAAGTAAAAACTTGAAGCAGCTGAAATGTGGATCTACAGAAGGATGCTGCGAATATCATGGACTGAGCATGACGGGGTTGTGAAAAAGATGGAGACGAAAAGGAAATTAATACTGAGCATCAGAAAAAGATAGCTAAAGTTCCTGGGACATGCAATGAGGAAAGAGAGCTTGGCGAACTTTTTATTAAGAGGCCAGATAGAGGAAAAAAGAGAGAGAGGAAGGCAGCATCAGCATAACGGAACGAGGGTTGAATGGTGCAACAGAAGAAAGCGTGCTAAGAGCCACCAGAGACAGGGAGATATGGAAAGCCTTGATCGCCTAATTCCTGAAAGATCATGGAACATAAAAGAAGCAGAAGAACTTCTAGAAAATATTGTTCATAATATGTTATAGTCGAAAAAATTAGGATCGCTCAAGCGTGTGTCATGGAATAGCATTTGCTACAGAAAAAAATATAAGTGCAACTAAAATGCATTAGAAATTATCTGACCGTAGAAATGCAATAAAAGTGTTCCGTTTTAATTTCTGATTTGAATTAATTATTACCAAAATTTAGAAAGCGAAAGGAAGTACTCAGTGACTAAAGTGTGATGATGAAAGCATTGGAATAACATCACAATATTAAGCTCTACTCAATATCTTTCACGTTTTTATAAAAATGAATAGAATCTGTCCTTTCACTTTCTTTTATTATTAAAATACACCTTAAAGTGCCGAATCCAGGTGCGCCATCAGTGTTGTTGCTTCCATGTCATTATAAGTTTCTGGTCTCAACAAACAACAGACTTCTTCGATAGGCGACCCAACCGTATATGATCAGTATTCAGCTCTCACCCAGAAAGAAAATAAAACTGCTACTAGCTTTAGGACGTGCATTATATAAGTCCCCCAGAAAAGGTAATTAATCAAGATTTCATTTGGGATATTCGATGTTATAGATCGGGTATGCTTGGTTGTACTGGTGTTCCTACATACGGCCAAGACGGGGTGTCTTTTTGAAGAAAAGAAATTAAACCAATAAATGAATATATATATATATATATATATATATATATATATATATATATTAAAAAATAAAATAAAATAAGCGTCTTTATCATATTGGCTCGTCTTACAACTTTACTTTCTCTTCCTCCAATTTTTTAAACTTCCTTATTATATTTATTTGTTCAGTCTTTCTCTTTTATAACTTTCCTTTTTGTTCCTATTTTCTAACTAAATCTTACAAGATATTTACAATAACGTGATTACCATGACAGACTATTTACAATTTACTATTTATATATATATATATAAGAAAAAGAAATAGGGAAGGTTATTCCAACGAGAGAAATTGGTATAGAATAAAAAATGTGCGAGGCCGTGAACGTTTGGTTTAAAGTGTAGATTTATTGTTGTTGTTAGTATACATGTTATGATACTTTAGGGACATTTAAAGTAGTATACCATGTATAATAACAACAATTAATATACACTTTAAACAAAACGTTCACGGCCACTCACACTTTTTATTGTATATATATATATATATATATATATATATATATATATATATATTGCTAAATAGAATAGACAATGAATGTCTATTATGTTTAATCATGAACCGTTCTAAACATAGTATATTGGCTTTAATTTAGGTGAAAATCAAGATAAAAATTGTCCAACATATGGTTATTTTTATTATTTTTATGCTGGTTCTAAGCTTTCGGCTCATATGAGACATCTTCAGAGAGGTTACAGGGACGGTAGCATAAAGACATCCACCATCAAAGATAATTTTATCTTGTGTTGACATAAAGATAGAACGGATCGTCAGTGAAAGTTGGCCAGCTTTCCTTGACGATCCTTTTACATGAAACCTAGATAGCTGTCCGGCTCACTATGTATTCTTTACTTACTTATATATATATATATACTAGCAGTATAGCCTGGAGTTGCTCGGGTGTAATGAAAGTTTTAAAACTAATCCATGGTCCTGGAGTTCAGACTCTTTGGATCTTGGCACGAAAGACTAAAAAGCAATAGTTGTTTCGAGTTAAAGCGAAACCTTAAACTGAAAGAAAAATGAATGGATGTAAGTCAAATTTTGATTTCCTGGTATAGGTATCAAATTAATCTTTTTCGTCGTAAACTGAATTTTGAAGGCTAAATAAGTCCTCTGCTTAATTGGTATCATGACTGAGACTAAGATCTACAATTATAGCTACTTAGAGCCAAACCCGAAGCAAATACTAAAATAAAAGGGCTGAAAAAATACAGACATACAGGCAGACAAACACACACACACACACACACACACACACACACACACACACACACACACACACACATCTTGCCTTTTATATATATATATTATTGATTTTCTGCACTATCATAAGAACTGCAACCTTGAAACTTCTGAATATCGTTTCTTATGTCTTTGTCTATGAGTGTATCAAATTCGATTAAAATCGGGCCACTCCTTCTATAACCCGATTTGTTCGATTATCGATTTTCGATATTTATTAGGGGTACCTCGACACAAAACCTAGCTAATAACACTTGCAGACGCTTATAGTACAACTGTGTAAATTTTCAAGAAAATCGGTTCAGCCGTTTCGGAGTCTATAGGTAACGGACACACACACACATACAAATTCCATTTATAAATAATTTTAGATATAGGTTTCGTTGAAAATGACAGTCAAGGTATTATCATTAAGTTTTTTATATAATTTTTCATGCGTTTGTATAATCTATTTTCTTTTCGGAACTCAAATTATATAACAATTGTCCAAAGCTGTTGTACTTTTGAGCTCTTTCGGCTATTCTTTTAGCCATTATCGAGAATTAATTTTGTTTTATTTATAAATACACCTGTGGAAAGTTTATGCATATAGAGTCATGTCTATGTTAAGTTCCGAACACGGTAAGCACATTGTTACCGTGTTCATAATTGATGTTATTCAGTGTAGGTTTTCTCTTTTTTATTAGTAATGCCTCCATTATTTTTAATCTTTTTTTGCATGTGGATGATGCTGTTATGTATGTATTATCAACCAGTATATCACGGATAGGTCCTGGAAGATCTGGATGTGTGTTTCAATGAGATCTGATGGAACTGTTGTGGGAAAGTTGTAAGGGCATACTTCTCGCCAATTTCCTGGTGGTATAGCCAATGTAATTATTTACGGATTATTATGTTATTATGTTCCGAATTATATTTTCTCGTCATTCATGACGGAAGGTGTACACTCGTATAAATATATATATAAACAAATACAAAACGGTCCTTATTATAATAGGGTGAATTACTACAGTTCATCAGTTCTTTTGATAGCTAACTAGTGGGCCGCTTTGTTAATGAATTCGATTCTTAGTGAGCAGTCTAATCTTCTGTTGTAATTCTCTGCCAGTTTAAACAATTCTGTGCATAGAACAAATTACTCAGACGTTGGAAGAAGTGTGTTAAATTTTAGCCAAGATGGCGCAAAATGGCAAAATTTTATATGCGTATTGATTAGAAACGCTTAAATTTCAATATTCCTTTTGTTTATTTTTTTCTTATGCAATAAGTTTTAAGTTCTAACCTGCCGTCCACCACACGGCTTGACTTTTCACTTTATCAAAAAATCAGTCGGCAATCATAGGTTTGAGGATGACGACGCCTAACAAAATAAAAAAAATATTTGCATGTCTAGGCAGATACTCTTTGTTGTACAATCGAAAAATGTTTTTGTTCTTTCAAGTTTGCAAATGGTGTAAATCAATTGTCTGATTTGATTGCTTTTTTTATCAATTTTATTCAATTTATTTTCTTTTTTTTTTTTACATTTGTGGATTATTTATTATGGAGATTTTATTTTTATCTTTTTGGACTTACTGGCTTCAAAATGAGACTGCCATCTTTTAATCAATTTTCCTTAGATTTGTAAAGTTAAAAATAAAAAAGGAGACCAATTCCCACGTTACCGGCTACACAAATACAGCCATTATTCGTACTGATATCAAAATCAGATTATGTATATCTGATTTTAAACAGATTGTCTTAAGCGGGCATTTCTCTCTCGTTCAATGTGACTTATCGAGAAACCCCGAGGTCTACGGTTCGAGTTTTCCAAGATTGTGCTTCTAAATACAGTAAAAAGCATGATTCATAATAACGTTTTAAGAATGTTGTCCCTCTCTTCTCTCTCTCTCTTTCTTTTTCTCTCTCTCTTTCTCTGAGTGTGTATGGCTACATTTGTAACCCTATTTGCAGACGTCTGGTATTATTTTTTTATTGATTTAAAAGATAAAATTTTTTTTTCTAAAATTGAATAAATTGGAAAAAATACATTTGGTTTTGTTGGGAAAAGTAAACGAATTGATTGAATCGCTCCAGGCGGACCGTAAACATAAAACTGTCGTTCTGTTTTGACGATTGCGTGGCTCCCAGGTCAAATTGGAATGTGAGAATTTCCTGTTTTCGCTTACCTGAGATTTTGGTATGGAAAGGCAAGCAATAAGAGAGAGTAAGTTTCTCCTCCTCAGCAATGAATGAGCCGAAGACTCAGTCGAAATAGATAACTGATATTATTTTCATTTCGAGCTGGTAAGACTCATACAGAGAGGGAATTCTCACAGCTACCTTTAACACCCCAGTTTGGTGTCTTTTCAATAAGACTGTGGTGGAAGCCGAAATCTGGTAAATGGACCTGTGATTGTGCAAGAGACGGTTAATCTGAATTCAGCGAGCAGCAAACCAACAGAACACGACATGCCCTCGAGAAAGTTTGTAAACTAATAGAGTGATACCAAAATACCAGCCAGCCAATTGTATATATCGTCCCCAAGCGAGTCTGGACTGAACTAGCCAGGTCATAACAAGCAGCCCTATTTTGGCCGGTCCGAGATCAAACAAACACAGTGTGGGTGGATTAGTCGAGGTTCAAGGAGGATTAGCTCGGATACACTAAGGGATCGTATTTTATATTTATGTGATTCATTTCGCCACAGACAAGGCGGTAACACTGCGTCACTGAGCGTGGAAGTGAACGGGAAAACCATTAAATGGGGGGAAAAGTAACGATAAAAGACCAAACTTCAGAAATACAAGATTAGGATTAACGTTGCTTTTCAAATTTGATGATCGTCGTTAAATGGAAGCAAGAAACCGAACGAAAGTTCCGTAAGTGATAAATCTTAAAAAATAGAACCGAGCTTAAGCTGACATCTTGGTTATTTAACAGTAAAACGATAATACATAGTTGCTAATCTGGTTAAATTAACGCAGTCGACGTACCAAAGAGAAAAGCTCATTAGAGCAACTGTCATGAAAAGACAGGAAACCATATCACGGGAAATTGACAAAAGTTAAAATGAAAGTTGAGAAAGGATAAAGTTACAACTCAAGATTGTGTCGAGGATCTCGAGATATATAGCAGTTCATCAATACCAGATACGACAGCATATATATATATATAATTATATATATATATATATATATATATATATATATATATATATATATCAACAGGGCACACTTGGTATACAATCTAGGTAAATTCCGATAGAGACGTATTCAAGAGAAGTCAATGTTGGATACATTTATTTAATTTAACAGAGCAATATAATTTATATAAGATTTTAGATTATTACAACGGGTAATACATATTTGACCATTATTATCGCGGCTCGCCAGGATTGAAACCCAATGGCCACTCGGTAGAAGAAGGCAGACTTTTAGCGTATGATGCATCATACGCCAACAACCACATTGCTCCAGTTCATTACTGAATGAGCGATGCGTAGATGCTAGAGTAGCTACTGTTTTTTCAAAGTCTGCCATTCTTCCAGGGTGCTCAGTCAGGATGTGAGCGCGATATATATATATATATACAGATTCCCGACGAAGTCTTGATCAGTTAGGTCATCATTTCTTAACTGGCATATATATATATTGTGATCTGATATATATATATATATATATATATATATAATTTGAAAATAATTTGAAAGAATATATATATATATATATATATATATATATGTATATTCTTTCAAAATGTTTCTGTCAGACCATTTTCTCGTAGAGCAGCATGCAGAAAAGAACTCAGCGTCTTGGAAATTGGTCGAATGTTGAGCTTGCTGAGAAAGAAAAGGAAATCGATGACAATTCTAAACTAGCGAAAGGATTGACACGTCAAGCAGACGGAGAAATAACCAAACGTGGAGAAAAGGACAGGGAAAATGCATAGGAATTTTATCAATTAACGGATTGCCTGAGGAAGAAGAAATTGAAAAAAAAAAAAAAAAAAAAACGTACAAAGTGAATGAATAAAACAGAAAAAGAAAAATATGAAAAGCAATACGCGCACACACATTCACCCCGTCACACACTCGCATATGTAATGAAGAAATGAATTTTATTTATTAATCCAACAGGATTTATTACATAAACGTTATTTTCAGTCCATACCCATATATATCGACCTAAAAACTCCATAGTCTTTGAAAAAAGAAAATTTATTTCAGAATGAAATTTCTCAAGAGCGCCGCCATCAAATATTAAAATATTACTCTGAGCCCCTATATTCCCAGTCTCACTTGTTCTTGTTGAATCTATACTTTCCCAAAACCAACATATACAACAAAAATATTTTTTTAAAAATCCAAAGAAAATATTTAATTCCCATTTTGTTCATAACATAACATTATACTGCACATAAAAGATTATCTTCAAGTAAAAACTATGACGTTTTTTAAAGTTTAATATTTTCAGTTAAATCCACGAATGTTTATGAGCGTTTTTACAAATAGCTAAAAAATTATCTCTTTATAAATAACTTATTTAAAATATAATTTATTTGAAGTTTTTGTCTTGATAAATTCCGTCACCGGACGAAATGCGTAGCCAAAAAAAATATAATTTTCCACGGGACATATATTTATATATATATATATATATATATATATATATATATATATATAGTGAATCCAGGCAGCAGATAATTTTCTAATCGTATACTGTTAAATATAAGAGAAAATAAATGTCTATTATGTTTAATCATGAGCCGTGGAAAATATCGTGTTTTGGATTAAATTTCAGGTGAAAATAAAGACAAAAATACTCCAGAATTTGGATAATTTTTCATTAAGTTGGTTCTAAGTTCTCGGCTCACATGAGCCATCTTCAGAGAGATTACAACGACGTTAACATAAAAACATCCACCATCAGCGACGATTTTATCTTGTGTTGATATAAAACTTTGCTAAGCAACTATAACAGTTACCAAAAATAGCAGTTCGTAAATTAACAATGCGGTTCTATGACGTCACAACGCGTGATAGCTCGAAATGATAACCGAAAATATATTTAAATACAATGTAATGTGTTATGGCCAGATTTACACGTGATTTTATTTAGTGTGGGTTGTTTGGATTCAATGTAGAAGGCTTCCAATATCTGAAGTTTCATTTTACTGTGTGTATGATTGAGGATTATTGCATTGTTGACTAAAATCTGTCTGATATTACCTACATGGCTATGTTTTTCTAAGAAAAGTTGTTTAATTGTACTTTGATCAGAAAGGTGACAGGTAAGTATATGGGAAAACGTGATTGTAGTAAAACCGATATATGTAGTGGGTTTATTCTTAGTACCAAAGATAAAATCTCCGAACGAGCTTGTAAGTTGATACACTACATTGTTTTTTTGTAGTGAATTTAGTTTAGTGCTTGTAGGGTTATTAGAGACTCTGAGGTCAATTGTTTTGAATTTTTTATAATATATGATGGGTTTAATTTGATTATTACTATCCACTGTTTTAACATTTCTACGTATTGTGTTTTTGAGCGTTTTTTCATCTTGTTTATAATTATTATGTATTTGGTTGCAATAGTATAAGTTAATAGTGTTATGTTTATTTTGAGGTACACCATTATTATTAATATTATCAATATTGTTAGAGTTGTTTTTATGTTAACGTCCTTGTAACCTCTATTTGTAACCTCATGTGAGCCGAAAGCTTAGAACCAACTTCATAAAAAATTATCCTAATGTTGGAGAATTTTAGTCTTTATTTTCACCAGAAATTAAATCCAAAATAAGATATTTTGAACGGCTCATGATTAAGCATAATAGATATTCATTGACTCTTATATTTAACAGTATATGTTTGAATATATATATATATATATATATATATATATATATATATATACATATATATATATATGTATATATATAATCCTTTCACACTAAGCACGGCCATACTCCCACTGGTGCGCAAGGGGCTACATAAAAGAAGTCCAAAAATGTAGCTATTCATTGATTTTAGGTTTACACACACACACACACACACACACACACACACACACACACACACACACACATAAAATTGCATTCTGATTTTAATTTCACTCCTAAATGCTATCTTCAGACGACATCTTACTACTTGTTATACACTAGTATTTACGTCCTTGTTGAAAGAATCCAGTTCACATTTCAAAGACAGTGTGATTATTCCGTGGCAAAACTTACATTTATGCCTCACAATACAAAAATATTTAATAAATAAAAATGAATACATGTTCAAGTGCAGCGTATAAAAATCCCAAAAACAAATGTCTTTCAAATATTCATCAGACTAATTGGTAAACTCTTCCCAAAATCAAGCAAACGCACAAAATATTACGAATGCCCACTAAATCCTAACTGTCTTCAAAATAATGTCTCATAAAAGCTACGATAGGAAAAAGGAAACACAGGAAAATATATAGAAATAATAATAATAATAATAATAATGATAATAATGATAATAATAATAATAATAGAAGGCCCCCTGGAAACTGAGAAACTACGGCCACACCATTTGTTCCCCATGTTCTACTTCAAGTAAGCGAATGTTATTTTCGACTTTCGATCAGCCACGATCGATGTTCAAGACACCATTAGATACGTGCCTAACAATACAGTCTAGTAAATAAAATCCGACTCCCCCTTTGGTTTGACGCAAATAAACGATTCCCAAGAAATGTTTATTTGGACGCTCTTGCCTACATCGATGCCCCACCTTCGATTCACGTTCAACATGCGCAGTAGTTTAACCAAAATTACCATCCAAACTCTCTCGGACGTGCATAATTGTATAAAGGTAGCACTTGTGCGTCTGTTTGGCATCATGCCTGCTTACACTTAAGCATTTACCCAAAATGAAACATATTACAACGTGCATCATTGTCGGAATCTCATACACAGGCGGTGCACTGATGTGAGTGTTAATTCCGGAGAAGAAGACTGAAAATTATATCAACTACCACCTTAAATCAAAACTAGTATCAAAATTGGTCATTATATATATATATATATATATTCATTTGTAAACGAGTTATTACGCTACCGAGGTTTCTACCATGTAGTGTCTTCCGGCGATTAGGTATTGCAAAGTTACCACATGGTAGAAACCTAAGTCGTTTACAAATGAAGTATATTCAAAAGGTCTACAATATAAATGTATTGAACACTTTTTAATACAACTGTGTACTGGTCTAATTTTGTTAGGACCACAAAGTAAGCAATTAGATAATATATATATATATATATATATATATATATATATATATATATATATATATAAATGGGGTACAAAATTTAATTTTAACATTTTTATTAAGATCTGCCATACCAAATATTAAAACAAAAACACGAGTCGATCGGTTTTGTCCTCTCTCATAAGAACTGTAAATGTAAATCCATATTATGAAAAATGTATATATATATATATATCCGCAGACAGGTCTGTTTCGCTGTATCACAGCTCATCAGTACGGTTAGGCATCCGATTGCTTTTTACCCAGGCTTGAAACCCGACCGAATTGGCGTCAGTAGGCGATTCTACGTCTGAGCTATAGACGCTCGGTAGAAGGAGGCAGACTTTTAGCGTATGATGTATCATACGTTAATAACTAGAGTGATCTAATTCATTACTGAATGGGCGATGCATAGCTGCTAGAGTAGTTACTATTTTTTCAAAGTCTACCATTCTTCCAGAGAATGATAAAATTCCAGTGCTCAATCAGGGTGTTCTCAATCAGGGTGTGCTCAATCAGGGTGTGCTTAATCAGGGTGTGCTTAATCAGGGTGTGAGAGAGTGAATAGTCATCCGCAGACAGCTCTGTTTTGCTGTATCACAGCTCATCAGTACGGTTAGACATCCGACTGCTTTTAACCAAGGATTGAAACCCGACCGAATTGATGTCAGTCGGCGATTCTACCTCTGAGCTATGGGCGCTCGGTAGAAGGAGACAGACTTTTAGTATATGATGTATCATACGCCAATAGCTAGAGTGCTATAATTCATTACTGAATGAGCAATGCATAGATGCTAGAGTAGCTACTGTTTTTTTCCAAGTCTACTATTCTTCCAGAGTGCTCAATCAGGGGTGTGAGAGCGTAAATAGTCTCTCTCTCTCTCTCTCTCTCTCTCTCTCTATATATATATATATATATATATATATATATATATATAATGTTTTTTAAAATATGGCAGGATAGATATAAGACTGGAAAGTCACTCCCTATTTAAAATTTAAGATTGTTATTAACTATTGATAGAACGAAAGGAACATCAGTTCAGAATATTTTCTCTGAGCCTTGAGCATTTTCTTCCAATTTTTATACTGAAAGACAGCCGTATGTGTGCATCTGCCACAGATCTAGTACCCATCCACTTGAAATTACAATTTCAAAGCGTTTTGGTATTTATTGAAGTTCGATGTTCATAAACAATGAGCCTTAATATCTTCACCGTTTTTCACGGAATTCAACACTTCGTAAATCGAATCGAGCACGCTTTCGCAATGTCAGGTGGGCTCCACTCCGAAAAGCAAACAGAAATTAGCATTGAAATTCTAATGTTTAAACGATCACAATATATTTTGTTTCATGCAATTGCGGTGATATTAACAGAAGTTATAGCTAGTTATACACCATGTCTTGAGAGAATATTGGGCCTCAAACTCACACCATACCTCAAATGGAACATTTACATATGATCCGTCACTAAAGTTACAGGTAAAATGATCGGCTCAGGTACCACTTCAGTTATTATCAAATTCTTCATACCATCCTTTACCTTTAACAGAGCCAGATCAGACTGAAAATGGAATACAGTTCTCATATTTGGGCGGAAGCTATCCGGTTCTTACTTTCCACTTTTGAAAGAGTTCAAAGGCATCTCTGTGTTATTGTGAGGGTTGAATTATTTTCAAACTTCACCCTCACAATCGGGATGTGGGGAATCCTCGCTGCTCTATCGCATCTTCCATGGAAACTGCCCGGACTAACTACATTTATTGATTCCACAAGGTCTAACTTTCACGGCTGAGACCCGCCATACCATTTACACTACTGGCCATAATTATTAAGCAACCACAGATTCTTAAAAGAAATGATATATTTCATACTATTTTTAGTATTTATTGCCAGGTGATAATTCTAAATGAAATTAAAATGGTTCTATTGTCATTATTATTTGCAAAATTTTACAAGGAAAGAAAGTAAAGATGAACTCGTCCGAATCACCATAAATTTTCGTCATTCTTTCATTGATGAAACTTCAATATAAGTAATTGAGCAGTATTAATAAAAGAACCATTCTATTTTCATTTACAATTATTTATTTGGCAGTAAATGCTAAAAAAATAGTATGAAATACATCATTTTCTTTTTTAAACATTAGAGTGGCCTAATAATTATGGCCGGTAGTGTATATTGTAGCAAACTGAACACGTTCCCTGATTACGCCATCGCCGAGAAGTATGTTGCACTACAACAGCTTCTTCCTGCAAACCTCTGATCTCTGAACAGACTCCTAAAAGAATGTATCCCGCATCACTACAAACTTAATATGTTCAAGTTTAAAGTTAACTGTTATTTTTCCATATAAACTACCCTTTAACATATCCTTCTATTCCGTGTGACCTACGGGCCTTCTACAGGGGAAACGTTCAGTCAGTCAGTTAAATGCTATACGTGATGCACACTTGGGTGATCATGTCTCGTAAAAGACAAGACTGGTCATCAGATTTTCCTGCAGCATTACTTTCTGTTGTAGACTGGTTGCCAACAAAGTCTATAGAACCCAATCTACTCTGTTATTGGCTCCATAGCTAAGAGAAAGAGACGGATTAATACTTTTTCCAAGGGTATTTGCGCATAAGTGAATGCAATGAATTCAACAAGAATTCGAACCCGATATCTACCGCACCACAACACACATCATGAAGAAACTTTACTGTTCCGTTAATCTGTTGCAAAAACGCAAAAGTGCCTTTCTTTTCTCCTTATATCTTCGTGTATGCATTTAAATCGTTCTCTGTCCGCATGTAAGTTTATATTTCCTCCCAAAAACAGAAAATAATATTTGAAAATATATAACTTTAACGGCTGATTTAAATCGCTCGCAAGATGCCCCACCCCTTGAACGCCAACAACTGATGTAATGCACACTGTGAACCACTTCCACTTCTGTCGATGTCTGCAGCTGAAGCTCAATACCATCTGATCAGTAGACCCCAAACCCCATATTAACGGATGTCTTATTAAATTAACCAGTTTTTGCACGGCCATTTCAATGAAGCCAATTCCTAACGGGTGGCACCCATGTGACGGGAACTATGAAGAGTTCGGACCCAGTCGACTGGAAAGAAATGACGGGCGGTTTTCCGAGAAAAATAGATATTGTAAAACGGGATTGGTGGAACGGATGGCGCCACTGGCGTTCGATATATGGTCAAATCAGTTCAGGGGGTGGGACTTGCTCCCCGCTCCAGTTCACAGATCGTAAACCTCAGGGGATAGATCAGAAAAAAAATGGAAAATATATTTTTTTATCTTTAACACACACACACATATACACGTATATGTGTATGTGTACACATATATCCAAATGTATGTATTGGCATATGTATAGAAAGTTGCGGCAAAAGCGTCAAAATGTGTACACACACATACATATATATATATATATATATATATAGTGTATGTGTGCGTAAAAATTGAAAACCACAGTAAATTTTTTCGCATACATGAACATATATATGTGTATTTGTGTGTGTCACATATATACGTGTGAGTATGTATGACACCTAGATATGTGTGTTAGTGTGTGTCACAAATATATATATAAGTGTTTGACACCAATATATATATGTGTGTGTGTATGTGTGTCACAGATATATGTGTGTGTAAAAAATACATACTTTATAGGTGGGTTAATCACTCTAAAACATGAACAAAATTCTATATAAACAAAAATGTATCTGCAAATCTTTCATTTATGAGTTAATAAGTTTAATGAAAGTTTTCCGTAGATGATGCTGTGTTGCCAAATAGACTAGGTTACATTTGTCATTCGTGTACATTTCTGGCGAGTCTGTCTTCAAAGTTGAACGTGTGTAGTAGTGAGTTAACTGAGAAGTGTTACCTTTAACAATAGCAGGATCGGTTCTCTGTGTAGGGTCAGGAATTTTTTCCTGTCTGAAAACCATACGCCCGTGCATTGAATACTGTTGCCATATCTGGTCGGGTTTCATTTCTATCTGCCTAGTAGTCTTTGACAAAATCTAGCGAAGAATCTATGATGTGATCGATCCAGACTTAGCAGCGTGGATACTGTCACTTTCTCACCTCCGCAATGTGGCTTCCCTGTGCCTCTTCTACAAATACTTTCACAGCTTCTGCTCCGATAAACTTAACTCTCTGGTGCCCCCATGTATGACTTTACTCGAGCTACTGGACTAGCAACTAGGTCTCAACCTTTTACTATGAAACCAATAAATTTTAAACGCAAATTCTACTCCAACAGCTTCTTTTCTTGCACTTCCAACCTGTAGAATGCCCTTCGAACTCGGCTCCCTGATTTCTCGTTCCGAGCCGATATCCGCTGTACCACAACGCACATCCGGGGTTTTGAGGGATTTTTTAAAAATGTTCGATTATAGTGAGAAAGTTGATTTAATCAAATTTTAATGGATTTTATTTTTTTTGTTTTTATTCGTTTTCATTTTAGAAAACTGAAAATATCTTCTATTTTGTATTCAAAAATGTTTTGCTGGGAATAATTTTCTCCTTCAAAAATGTGTTATGGCAATATTTTCTTCAAAAATGTATTGTTGGTATATTTTTCCTTCAGAAATGTATATTTTTCTATAAAAGTCAATGTTTATGAATATATTTCTATAAAAGTGTATTTTTATACTTTCATAGTTTTTTGACCCCAGTTTGGGGGTTAACTATTTACCTATAGCTGGGACCCTAACAGGTGCTACCACTCCTGGTCAGGGTAGACCTGGGAACTGGGAATTAAGAGGCGGTCCCATTTTCCTTACAACCAGCTAATCAGAGTCCTTGCTACCGGATGCCGTATGAAATAGTATTTCTCTAAAAATGTACGTGACAAGACGGGTTTTAGCCGCGGAGGTTAGAACTAGTGGAACTAAAGAATGTCGTTTTCCCAGAAAAAAGGCGATAGACTTGCCACGTTTCGCTCGTGGAAAAGGGCTCATGGGGGTGGAAAATTCATCACCCACAAGGATGCGGAGACGATTTTGTACTGCATCAAGATTGAAAAGTGAAAATTGGGCAGCAGTTCTTTAATTTCAGCTTGATCTATTGTAAAGGTTGAAGATGTATATTACTTACTGAGAGGGTACAGGGAATCGATTAATTTTGTCAGTTTCTTTAGCAGTGGATAATATGTAAGAGTTTTATTTGAGGTCTCGATTGAGCTTAAGATCCAGGATGTGGTACGAGGCCTCACTGAGAAAACTCACGCGATAGGTGAAAATTCAGTACAAAGCTCTTTTTGATCAGCTAGGAAAGCTAGATATATTTCGGGAAATGTGTTAAAATAATATAGAATATATTCTGGAAATAAACATTCGCATATAGATAGAAAACGAAGTAAGTAGAGATATAAAAAAAAATAGAAAGAGTCGTAAGATAAAAATATCTTTTCACTCAATTTATTCAAAATTTACGTCGGGTCTATCCTAAATTTACGTCGGGTCTATCCTATAGAAGCTGGATATCCTAAAAGGATGTATTATTTGTTGGCGTTATCTTAACAAGAATGGACACGCAGATAACGATATTCTACACAATATTACAAAGAAAAATGAGAATCAAGAATTATACTTCTTCTATGTGCCCTGTCCTTTCAGGACGTAAGCGATCATGGTTGTCCACGTCTCTCTATCCCTGGTGGCTCTTAGTAAGTTTTCTCCTGTTAAACCTCGTAACCCCCGTTTCGCCATACACCTGATCAGGCCCTGCAAATATGTTATCCGCTGCCTTCCTCTCTCTCTTTTTTCTTCTATCTGACCTGTCAGTATCAGGTTCTCCAAGCCCTCCTCCCTCACTGCATATCCCAGGAACTTCAGTTGTCTCTTCCTGATGCTCACTATTAATTTCTTTTTCGTTGCCATTATTTCCAAAACCTCATCGGTGCTTGCATGCTCAGTCCACGATATCCGCAGTATTTTTCTGTAGAACCACATTTCCGCTGCTTCCAGTTTTGTCCTCATTTTCAATGATATTGTCCAGCTTTCACTGCCGTATTCAAGAACTGACATCACATAGCAATTCAGCACTATTTTCTTTGTTTCTAGTGAAATTCTCCTGTGTGTTAGTACTTTACTCAGCTTCTGAAACACGTCCTTTGCCATGCCAATTCGCCATCGGATCTCTATGTCGCACTTTTCATCTCCTGTTAGAAAAACTTCCAAGGTATTTAAATTTTTGTACTTGCTTGATTCTGGTATCCCTCACCTGTATTTGGCATTTTGTGTTGCACCTTTTGCTGATGACATGCATTCATTTTTCTTAAAGAATGATACATCAATTGCAAAAAGAAAGAATATATAGTTGTCAGCAAGCAAAAAAATGCAAGATTCGAACAACGAATTGGAAATGTTAAAATCAAGCGAGTATTCCAGAGGATACCGAATCCGACATCACATTAGAAAAGCAAAAGATGCATTCTAAAAGCTAAGCAATGTTACTAAGAAACAAGAAAAGTTTACTAGAGATAAAGTAAATAACCCTGAAATATTATGTAATATCAATCATCCAATAAAATACTGAATTCTGGAGAGTTACCTCCTAGAAGAAGAGTATAACGAGCGTCACATAAATGTGTTTCTACAGAAGGATACTGAGAATACCATAGATGGAACGCGTAAGTCTCAAGAAACAAAATGACATACGTACAGAGATTTAGGTATAATGGAAGATAGGACATATAATAAGGAGGGAGGACTTGGAGAATATGACACACACAGGACTGTAACAGTGTCCTCATGAAACTTCAAAGTCGACATGAACCTGCTCAGTTAGAGTGACAAATCTTTTGCACTAAAATTATATATACACACACACAAATATAGAATAAATAAAGAACATATATATATATTGTGTATTTTGGCAACTATCTCTCTTTTAGTTAGTTAGTTTATGGTTGAATATAAATAAATAGCTTTATCTGTCTTGTTTAATTTCAATGGTCCAGTACAGCTTAAAATCAATGTTTCTAGCGTTTTCGTCCAAATGTTCGAAGTTGTCCGATGATTTTTTTTATTTATTTATAAATGGCACTTCTACCTAAAAGGTTTAATCAAATAAACTTTAAAAAAATTTTTAAATCTTATATTGAAACCCATTTCTTCTCGCCTAAATAAACCTCTTCAAACAGCCCAAAATCTTAACTTTAAAAAGTAATTTAACTCATTTAGTTGTCTATCTTTATAAAATATGAACTCCTATTCCTCCCCTTCCTAAATATACCATTTCAACGCCCTGTAACCCTGCGACTACCAGCTCTGCCCTTTTCCACTTTGTGACCGCTGTTAACCAAAAACCCCTCCACACTTTAAATTAGGGCCTTCGCCATTTGGAAAAACAATGTCGCTGACGTGACGTAGAGTCTCTATTAGAGATCCTATGTTGGAATGTACATCTGACACCTTCGAATTTTGAAAATTTTCTCTAATTTATATTGGCTCTGTATTCTTAATACATTGAGCTCTCTGCCTGCATCACTTTTTAATATTAAAATTTTTTAATATTGATTAGGATCAGGTTCTTGGAATTTACCTTCCTACTCTTCCACTTCGGATTAAAGAAAAACATATATATATATATATAAATTTTCAAAATTCAAAAATGTTGAATGAACATTTCAACATGAAATCCCTAAGAGAGATTTCACATATCCTCAGCAACACAGTGTTTATCAAAATGAAAAATTAAGATTAAAAAAGGAGAAATAAAAAAAAATAAAAGAATGAAAAATGATAAAGAAATAAAAAAAAATAAATAACGGTTAAGATTTGAGAAATATACGTCACAAAAATTTTTTTTTGAAAATCAGTCTATTTTTGGTTTTTACTTTTTGATAGAGTTGTAAATGAAGAGATGGAAATTTGGCATGTCTCGGATCAGGTTCTTGGAATTTACCTTCCTACATTTCCATTTCGGATTAAAGTAATTTTATAAAATAAAATAAAATAATATATATATATATAATGTTGCAAACAATACTGAAATAAATAATGTATACATATAGAACATTATGAATTTATTTAAATAGACACACACACACGCATACATGAGATACACACATACACAAATATATGTATATTTTAGGAATCCGTCGATCTGGTGTAATCATTACAGGCTTGTTTCGCCATATCAAATAAGACAGGGTAGTGTGGTCGAATTTCTTTTTGTGATTCAGTCACATATAAGCCACGCTTTGAAAATCAGTTATGAGCATTTTGATGTGATGTCATGGTTATCAAGCTTCCTCGATAAATCACTTAAGACAGCAGTAAGTTCAATCCTCACTGAGTTCTCAATACTTTATAACGTTTGAACGATTCTTAGTAAATTTTCTTATATGAGAAAATGTAAATTTTTAACCATTCAAACATTCTTTTTTCATATAGAAAGAATATGCCGGCATATTATACAGTTAACTTCACGCATGTAAGTGGTTTAATTTTAATTTCGTCAACTACACATTAATGTAGGCTCAGCTTAACACTGTCTGTTCAAAAAAAGCACCATGATGCAATTCACTCTACCAGACATTTGGAAACAGAATGCTTGGCATTTGCACGGAATCTTCAATTCATTTCAGAGTATATATATATATATATATATATATATATATATCCGAGTGAGTATAGAATAAGGAGAGAAAAGAAAAAAACTTTTCTCGTCCAAAATATTAATTTAAAACAGTGCTCGATATATTATGTATAGAGCTGTGAATATTTATTATAAATTATGTTTTAGAACATGTACATAATTTTTTCTATGTATGTCCTCTTCTCTACAATCATATGGTTGTTTCAGTGTTTGGCCTCAAACACTTCATCGGGAGAAGTAAAGAGTAAGAGTTTGGAATCATTCTCTGTTTATATTTGGTTCGTTGTTGTCGTGGGGGTTGGTTGGGGTTATTGATAATTAATTGAATGTGTCTTTCGTTTTGACCGTTAGACTTTTGAAAAACCTGGTGTGTAAGTGCGAAATTGTTGATTAATGGTATTATCTGTTGGAATGTACGTTTTATCGGTCGGTATATCTTTTGGTTAGAATTTCTAAGAGAGCGGCGTGTGGAGTGGTCAGTTTTATTGTTGGCTATCGTTTAATTGATGTATGTTGTTAGCGGACCTAATTCATGTATTTACTTTGATTCTGTGGCTAGGTTTTCACTTTGGAATTTCTTAGATAGACGTGATAGGGGTGGGGTGTTTTTTCTTTCCAATTTTGATGTTTTCGGTATGGAATATTTTTTTATTTTATAGGTTTTTTTAAATATATTTTTTATTTTATATTCAAGTTTGGAGTATTATTGTACCTAAGCGAAGTTATTTCAAGAAATCTAAACTTGTATTTTTAGGAAGTAAATGCAAATTAGCATTTTATCAGTTTTTTATATAAAGTTGTATGTTTAATCTTAATTTTAAGATTAAAGGATCGGTTTTTTCTTTTAATTTTTTTATATTCTTTGTTCTATAAATTATCGTTTAAAATCCTATTTATTTCTTTTAAATTTTTTATATATTTTATTTATTTTGAAATTTTATTTTTATATATTTTATTTATTTAGATATTTTTATATATTTTATTTATTTAAATATTTTATTTCTTTAGATATTTTTGCGGGTATGATGTGTTTGAGTCCAAACACTGAAACAACCATATGATTGTAGAGAAGAGGACATATATAGAAAAAAATATGTACATGTTCTAAAACATAATTTATAATATATATATATATATATATATATATATATATATATATATATATATATTATTATGTTTTAGAACATGTACATATAGTTCCGAATTCTACATATGTTGAATTGCGATTTCAGCAATGAACAAAAACAAAACATTTTTCTTTCAAATATGTTACAAAAATTTACATACCGGAAAGAGCCGAAAAACATATCCGGGAAGTTAAAAAAAATGTTGGGTGAAATTTAAGGAGGAACATTGTTTTAACTTTATCGTCTAAACATAAAAATACAGAGATGTAGAGAAAGTGATTCATGACTCGATATTAGAATACATTTAGATTACGTCTGTATTAAAGATTCAAAAATCAAAATCTAACCGTGTCACAGGAATAGAAGTGGTGCGGGGTGGAAGAAACGGAAACAACTAATGAGGTAGACAGGGGCAGGGATTAACGAAGAAATACGGCAGCACAAATTTTCAGTAGCCAAGGTGACGAATGCCGGTTTCAGATGGTGAATGAAAGAGAAAGTTATATAAAAAAAGAAACAGAAACAGGAGGAAAGAATAGAAAGGAGACAATATCTAAACATATTTATAAATGAAACTTTGTGTGTGTGTGTGTGTGTGTGTGTGTGTGTGTGTGTGTGTGTGCGTGTGTGTGTGTGTCCGTTACCTATAGACTCCGAAACGACTGAACCGATTTTCTTGAAAATTTACACAGTTGTACTATAAGCGTCTGCGAGTGTTCTTAGCTAGATTTTGTGCTGACGTACCCCCAATAAATATCAAAAATCGATAATCGAAAAAGTCAGGTTATAGAAGGACTGGTCCGATTTTAATCAAATTTGATACACTCATAGATAAAGACATAAGAAACGATATTCAGAAGTTTCAAAGTTGCAATTCTTACAATAATGCAGAAAATCGATAAAATATATATATATAAGGCAAGATGTTTGTGTGTGTGTCTGTTTATCTGCCTGTATGTCCGTATTTTTTTCAGTCCTTTTATTTTAGTTTTTGCTTTGGGTTTGGCTCTAAGTAGGTATAATTGTAGTGCTTAGTCTCAGCCATGATACCAATATACTCAGAGGACTTATTTAGCCTTCAAAATTCAGTTTACGACGAAAAAACTTATTTGATATCGATACCAGGAAATCAAAATTTGACTTACGTCCATTCATTTTTCTTTCAGTCTACAGTTTCGCTTTAAATGGAAACAACTATTGCTTTTTAGTTTTTCGTGCCAACGTCCAAAGAGTCTGAGCTCCGAGACCATGGATTAGTTTTAAAGCTTTCAATACACCCGAGCAAAGTCGGGCTAGACTGCTAGTAGTATGTATTTAGCTCTGTTAAAAATGTAACAAAAATAAATTGGTTTAAAATAATAATAATAATAATAATAATAATAATAATAATAATAATAATAATGCCTGGACTAGCTGGTTTAAAATATACTAACAGAAATAAATGAAATAGGGTTAACATTATAATAGGTCTAAAATTAGCATTTGGCAAATAATAAAAGTAAGATATATGAATATAGTTATACACACTCACACCCATATACACATACACATACATATCAACATATATATACATATATATGCACATATGCACACATATACTTACATATGCACACCCAGTTACTCATATTTAAATACATATACACACACATTCATACTTATCTACATATATATATATACACATATATATTAACATACATTAAAACTTATAAACATACCTATACATAAAATAGATACATATATATATATATATATATATATATATATATATATATATACATAACTTACATATAGATGTATAAATGCGATTGTATACACCCACCACCTACATACACATTTATATACAGAAATCAGAAATATACATATATCAGCACCTCAAATATATACATATATATACACCACACACACATATATATCTAATTAAATACTCATCCATACACATACACATACATACAGACAGACAGACACGCACACACACACACACATATATTTTTATATATTATACATATGCATATATACACATATGCACACACATACATACATACACACATATATTTATACATATATATATATATATATATATATATATATATATATATAATACATGTACATACAGGCACATATACACATACACGTACATATATATATGTATATACACACATACACACGTTTATATTTTACAGAAATTTAGGAATATTAGGAAAAATTGTTATTGATATTTATGAACATATATAAAAAATAAATTGTATTTTATCAATAAAGTAAAGGGGAAAAACAGTTTTAAAATTTTGGTAGGGAAAGTTTTCAAAAAATAGAAAAACAAAAATAGAAATAAAGATTCTCCCCCATCTAAAAAATATAAATGGGCAGGAAATATTTAAGGGTTAAAGAGTTGGTTTATATGCCATTATATGTAAGTTAGCAGTTTTGGAAAGACTAGAAGGCATCTATAACACTAGAATTAGTAATGGATTATTAATAAGAGGGTTTAAATTTTAAGTTGCTAAAATTTAAATTTTAAATTTAACATTAAAAATTCAAACTTTCAAGATTCTACAAATTTCAAAATTCAAATATCAAAATTTAAAAGTTAAAATTAAAAAAATTAGATTTATAGCGGCATTTGCACATGAATTCCTTACGTAAATTTAAAAGTAGGTTTCGATTAGGATACTTAATAATTTTAATTTTTTCAATTAAACATAGATGACATTGTAGAGGTTTTTAGGTGTGTGCGCTGAGCCTATCAATTTCCAGCTAACTATGGGGTTTAGTCATTCTTCTTCCATTTCCTAAATCTTCGAGAAAGGAATGTTTTAAATTTTAGATTGGGGTTAGAAAAAGAGTGATTATGCGTTTAGTAACTTTGTTTAAATTTCCCAGCGGTGATACCTACGTAAGTTAGGTAATTTTTCTGTTGTTAGTTAGTAAAATTTGAGCTTGGCATATATATATATATATATATATATATATATATATATATATATATATGAGAGGTTACAATAAATATATACATGAGCGGTTATATATATTAGTGGTTACAAGTTCCAGGAAAAATGCTCTGTATATTTGTTAATATGTACCGGCATAAATATTTTAAATATTCAATCCGCATACATTATTTATTTCATTATAATTTGCAATAACCAATCTCATTATAATTTGCAATAACCAATCTCTATCTATTTCTTTTTTTTCTTTGTATATATATATATATATATATATATATATATATATATATATAGTGATGATGGAAAAACAGTACTATTTTTCAGTGGTTTACTCATAGAAAAGCATCTTTGGCAAATAGGTTTTTGTCATAAAGTGTTCGATATCGAAATAGAGAGTGTTAACAGAATTAATCTGAAGAAGTTTGTCACTTAGCTAAGCAGAATCATGCCGACTTTGAAGTTTCGAGAAGATATAATTTGATGTTTTCAGCTTCACTGAATTAATAGCCCTGAAGAGTGAATACATCAATAAGCGTCAGTTAAGTGACAGACTTCTCCATATATATATATATATATATATATATATATATTATATTTTGGAACATGTACAAACTACAATCTCCTATAAAATTGTACATTGAAGAACAATTTTGAAACAAAATGTACAATTTTGTAGTAGTTTGTAGTTTGCACGTTCTAAAGTATAATTTATAATAAATATTCATGGCTCTATTTTTATATTGAGGACATACATATATATACATATATATGCACATATGCACATATATACTTACATATGCACACCCAATTACTCATATTTAAATACATATACACACACATTCATACATATCTACATATATATACACATATATATTAACACACATTAAAACATATATACATACCTATACATAAAATATATACGTACATATATATATATACATATATATATATATATATATATATATTAACGTTTTGAACGTGGCAATATTTTCTTCGTTACTTATTCGAATGGACACACACACACACACACACACACATACATATATATATAAATATATATATAAATATATTATTTCTGTTTTAATTAATATAGTTTTAGTTGTAAGACTGTGTTGACAAACGAGAAATCTGCTAACGAAGTCTTTTTTTCCTATTATTTTCAAAGATTGTTTTTTGCTCTCTATATGGACACCTGCTCACACCTCACCACTGATGATATAGACGAATCTTATTTAATTATGAATAATTTAAAAAATACTTCATTGCATTTTTTCTCATGCTTTTTGTTTACCGTAATTTGGTCTGTCTGGTAAAGATCGATAGTACACAATGTCCCTGTCCTTACCAAAACATTTTTCAAAAATACAAAGTAAGAAAATACTAAAAGACAGCAATGACATTAAACTAAGAGAAAATTCTGCAAAATTCTTAGGTTATTCTGTCATGGCACAAGGCTATGTAAATGTGGTACACGGTGAGTATTGAATTAGTTAGTCTTAGTAAAAACTTTCTTATTACTGAATGACAAATTTAAGTTCAGCCTTGTTTGGTAAACTCAGTGTTGTCTGTTCATAACGGAACTCACTACACTGTCGCATTAGGATGGTGGTCGTCATGGCTCTCCTCGACTTCTTACTATTTTTTGCTCTATATCAATTTTGGTTCCTTTACTATAACGTCCTGTCCATGTTCTGACATTCATTTACGCAAGACGCGTATCTATGTTACTACATTGTTCACATAGATAGATAGATAGATAGATAGATAGATAGATAGATAGATGTCACACTGAGATAGATAGATAGATAGATAGATAGATAGATAGATAGATGTCACAATGAGATAGATAGATAGATAGATAGATGTCACAATGAGATAGATAGATAGACAGATAGATAGATAGATAGATAGATGTGCACTGAAACAACAAATGCTTGAGTTATGAGAAGATAGAAATATCTCTACAATAAAATATTTATCCTTATTAAAAATAATAGATACATATGTATATACGCAAATAGATAGATAGTTAGTAAACACAGTTATATATAGATAATGAACAGAAATAGTTTGTCAACAGACATAGCTATATATATATATATATATATATAGTCATAGTTATCCGGAGACAAATCTTTTTCGCGGTATCACAGTTCATCAGTACGGTTAGACTTCGATTGCTTTTTAACCCAGGATTGAAACCCGACCAAATTGACGTCAGTCGGCGTTTCTACCTCTGGGCTATGGGCGCTCGGTAAAAGAACGCAGATTTTTTGCGCATATATTCTCATTATATACGCCCAATAGCCAGAGTGATCTAATTCATTATTGAATGAGCGATGCTTACATAGTCATCCGCAGAAAGATTTTACACAGTTGAAATCGATGTTAGTCTCTTCATATATGTTTGCGTCACATTCTCTCTATATATATCTATATCAGTCTGCTCATAACTGTCACTCTCTTTTTGGTTGTTCATATATATCTGTGCATAATAGCCTGTTTATATATATATCTACCTATCTATGTCAATATGGTCACCAATCAATCAATCAATCAATCTATCTATCTATCTATCTATCTATCTATCTATCTATCTATCTATCTGCGTTTACTATATATATATGCATACATGCTTACACACACACCTATATATATATATATATATATATATATATATATATATGTTTCTTTTCTGTTGCTACACCAATTTTTTTGGCAACATGAGTATTTCCCGTCTATTACATTCATTTGTTTTGTTTCATTTTAGTCCATTTTTATGCCATTTTATATCGGGAAGGGTCTACTTGAGTCGGAAATAAAAAATGTGTTTGTTATTGGTCCGGCAATTAAATTGACGCACGGCAGATTCCAGTATCTTGAGATACAAACAGTATTCTTCTGATCTCAGTGGACCAATTCTGCATAAATCTTACTATTTAAAGAACGCTCTGCACTCCACAACAAATGAACCGTCAAGTTATAATCACTAATGCAATATTCCTGTCATTAAAAACTTTCTTCAAGAAGCCAGTTTTAATGAGACGGTTTTCTCGTCACTGCCAAATTTGTGTGACAATCTAGTCAGTTATTTTGCTGGCTAACCAACAAATTAAATTCAACCTTTGACATCCTTATTCAAATCGATGTCAATTGGTTATTTGGCACTTCAAATTTCAAGGGTTTTACTAAAGTATTATTTTATTTCTTATATAAGTGTTGCCCAACAGGTAATACAGACATACATTCTTGTGCAAATTAATTGAAACAAATGCTTTAGATTTCTTTCTTTCAACATACGGACCCACTGGAGTGACAGGGTCTAATCAATTTCTATTTCTTTCCCTGCTTCGGTCATCTGACTGTTGTCTTCAATCTAGGAAACTCTGTCCAGCAATAAATTTTAATAGGAAAAAAGAAAAAATTGCCAAAGCTCTCCATGTCATTAAATTTCTACATTAAATGCCCCATAAAGAATTGATATGCCTTTAGCAAACCAAACCAATTTTTATCCTACTGAGATTCTGAATTGTTATGTGAAGTCTGTCCTGCTGGATAATCTCTTCAAAGATGAAGGAAAGTCTTGAAGTAACCGAAATATGGTTTTACAGAAGGATGCTGGGGATACCATTAACGGAGAACTTGAGCAATGACAAATTTTTCGAGAGAATGGGCACAAAAAGGAAACTGATACTTAACACCAGGAAAAGATATCTGAAGATTTTTGAGACATGATATGAGGAAGGAGGGCTTGGAGAACCTGATGCTCACGACACGGATAGAGGAGAAGAGGGAGAAGGGGAAGTAGCGCATGACATACTTGATAGACTTGAGCAGACTGAATGTGAAGCGGGAATTGAGTGAAATAACAGGAGAAGCGATATTAAGAGCAACAAAGGGTAGGGAGAAGTGGATGGCCATGATCACCTACGTCCCGAAGTGACACGGAACATAGAAGAAGAAGATTAAGAAGAAGAAGGGAGCAGGTAGTGAAAGGGGAGGGGGACTTGTACAGTAGTTTGACAAAAACGTTTTCATCTGTGAGATACATATATAATTTGTTGATAATCATATCGCCCTAAGCAAGGCATTTTACTGTCACTGTTTTGCAGGGGGTTACATAGGAGGAAAGTTATGAGAAAGAGTGACAGGTTATAGGGGTTGTCAAAAAGTGGGTAAGAGAAGGATGAGAATACTGATGAGAGTAGAGTGAACGGAGAAGTGAGCATGAAAGAGAGGATGAAGGTTAGTGAAATAGGTGATGACTATTGACTTTACATTTAAACTCTTGGAGATTGTAGTTGTCGGGGAAGCAAGTAGACGGAAGGGAATTCCACAGGCGGAAAGTGCGAGAAAAGAAGCTGATGTAGTAGAATTTGTATTTAAATTGGTTTCACAGTAAAGGGGTGGGACCTAGTTGCTAATCTCAAATAATCTAAGTACTCAGAAACTGAAGTTTTGATAAGTATTTTACTATTATTATGCACAGATCATTCTATTTAGTCACTTTTTGTTATTTTTATTTATTTATTTTTTTAATAATTTCACCCCGAGCAAGGCGAAAACGCCACTGATGTGCAGGGGTTTACATAAATGTAACAAGATTAATTAGAAAAGAGTGAGGAGTACAAACTAGTTAGAAAGGAACAATAGAAAGCTGAGAAAGCAGGTGCGATGACAGATACATCGGTGGAGAAAGGGAAGGTTATACAGGGGAGGGGAGAGAGCTAGAGGCCAGTGGTTAGTAGATGAGTATTGACTTTGCATTTAAATTTCTGGAGGTTGTAGCCGTCAGGAAAGCAAGAATACGGGAGCGAGTTCCACAGGCGGGAAGTGCGAGAGAGGAAGCTGCAGGAGTAGAATTGTCGTCTGCATTTGGCTAACCTGACTGTGAATGGGTGGGACCCAGTTGCCAGTCTGGTTGCACGAGTAAACACCTGTTGAGGAGGCATCAGTGACTTAAGCTCATCCGAGCAGAAGCCATGAAAGTATTTGTAGAAGAGACAAAGGGAGGCCACATTTCGACGATGAGGAAGTGGCTGCAGTCGAGTCGCCAGATCAGTACCTATCACATTACAGACTCTCCTTTGGAGCTTGTCAAGAACACTGAGGAGAAGGGAAGGGGCGCCTGACCATAAATGTCAGCAGTACTCCATGCACGGACGGATGGTTGACTTGTATCTATGCAGGATGGATTCAGGTGGAAAAAAACATCCTGAACAAATTACAAAGATATGTGTATATAACAATACATAGAGTTGTATCAAGAATATTGGCACAAGAAAGCGCCTCCAAAAAATAACTTTTAAAAACCATTGGAAAGGTATAATTAATGAAGAGATTTTGTAATCAGATATCGTTGATCATATGCAAAGAGAAAACAAAAGAAAACAAACTGCTATCAAAATGGAGCCCTATTAGCAGGTACTAAATAACATTAGTTGATTTTCTGAGCACCGCTTAGATGTGGCACAAGGCTGAAAGTGTGGAGTACCCAGCTAGTATCGAACTCACAACTCAGTCGTAACTGGTTTTAACGAGACAAGATGGCTAACCATTACACCACGTCGGAATTCCCTTCTTTTTTTTCTTTTTTCTTTTCAGTAATCAGCGCGCACGCTATACCGAAATGATTTATTCTGACAGACAAACACAGATATAGAACTGTACAATTAATTACTTGATTTTCTAAACGCCGCTTAGATGTGGCACAAGGCCGAAAATATGGGGTACCCAATGAAGATCGAACTCACTACTCAGTTGTAATAAACTCAAACGAGACAAGCTTGCTAACCATTTCACCACGCCGAGGTTCCCAAACAGTACAATTCATTAATAATTAATATAAAATTACAAATCCTAATGGGCGCTTTGCTTTGTAGATGTTTCATAAGTTTTCGTTTTTATTTATTTATTTTTGCAAATTTCTTCTGATTTTCCTGTTTCATAAAATGAAAGTACCTCTTCTTCAGGAAAGACAGTGAGCGTGATATGCATAGAAGTAGGAACAGTATATACCCTTGGGACTAATATAGAGTTAGCTAATGAGACATATATACCTGAGAAAGGATGGTGCGTATATTAGTAAATATTTTGTTAAAAATAAAAAGAAAGAAATACAGCCATGGATTACAAAACACGAATTCGCTGTGCTTTTCGGCGCATTAATCAAACAACATAAGCAGAACTGATATTCGTAGCGTATTGAAATCAATAGCCACCAACTAACTCATAAGACTTAATTGAATTCCAAGCAGCCGATAGACTTAAAAGGTATAATGATAAGTGTTTGGCCTGACAACATAATGAGAAAATTCGCGGTTAACCCAGAACATATTCACAATTCGGAAACCATCATTGTAAATAATAATAATAATAATAATAATAATAATAATGAAAGCCCGTACCAATCAGGGGTTATTGAATGCAGAGTTAATAGCTAAAGCTGTAGGTTTTATTCTTACTGCACAAGACTCATGCTTTCTAACTAATTACTAAATACACATATTGAAAAACTGTGTAAACCCGAAATGCATATTACGTGATACATATCCATAAACAACTGACCATCTTGTATCGGGTTGTACAAGGAAACGTACAAAAATTGTCACGCTGCACAAGCACACTGTCAAGCCTTAAAGTGAGATCGCGGATATTATTCAACTGCCAGTCGTGTCATCAAGGCGAAGAAACTAACTGGGTCCATCAGTCCAAAACGTAAAGGAAAAAGCGGTCGGAAGAGAAAAACAACGCTAAGTGACGACGTATTTATTTACATTATTGGTTGTGTTTCAGTTAATTTGCTCAATGGCATAGTACATAGAAATGATAAGTTTGCCTTACCTAATATATATATATATATATCGGAAACGTTAAAGACAGAGGGACCCATAACTTCAAATTTAAATTTGAGCGTTTAGGTATCTAAATTCTTCCAGTGATCGGATTTATTCAAATTTTAGTTTGTTTTTTCTCTTTGATTTATCACTTAATTACCATTTATTGCTTTATCTCTGCTGCCATTTTTATTTTTAATTATACTATATTACAATTGTATTTATATTTGTGAGGAAAGGATATAAGTTCTAGGCTCCTGGACGCAAATTAGCTCTAGATAATTCTGAAATTAGTGCACTTTCAATACATTTTCAGGTTATTTTCTCATATAATTAAAAATGTTACCATTTACATAGATAGATAGATAGATAGATAGATAGATAGATAGATAGATAGATAGATAGATAGATAGATAGATCTCAGTGTTCTCGACAGGCTCCAAAGGAGAATCTACAATGTGATTGGTCCCGACCTGGAAGCTCAACTTCAGCCTCTTTCTCATCGGCGGAATGTGGCTTCCCTATGTCTCTTCTATACATATTTTCATGGCTTCTGCACCGACGAATTTGGGTCACTGGTGCCCACCCTTTTACAGTTAAATCAAGCAAATGTTTCTACTCCAACAGCTTCCCGCCTGTGGAACTCTCTTCATTATATTTGCTTTCCTGACGGCTGCAACCTCCAGGAATTTAAATGCAAAGTCAATTCACATCTTTTACCCATTTAACTCCCGCCCTTTCTACGTCACCCCGTCTTCTTTTCCTTTCTCTCTATCTTAACTCCTATGTTCACATCCTTCTCTTGCCCTTTCTCTTTCATCCCCATCGTCTTTGTCTTCACTCTCCTCCTGCCTAGAACTTTAACTCTCTTATGTAGCCCCCTGAACATCAGTGGCTGTACCGCCTTGCTTGCGGTGAAATAAAAAACATAGATAGATAGATCAACTTTTTGTTCTGTATAATTTTACAGAATGTGTGTACCTACCAATTAAATTACTTTTAAAAATATAATAGATCGCAAACAACCTATTTTTAAATATATTAATTGTAAGTTTGAGTAATTGGAAGGTTAAAATATTATAATTTAATCAGAGTAAAACTAAAACTTTTTTTTTTTTACAAATGCTTATCTATGTTTTTCTCTCAATCTCTTTTTGTTTCCTAATGTTTGTTAACCGTTTTGTCTCAAGGTTACTTTAGATACGTGGATTCTTGCGATCTAGAACGAGACTTGAAATTCGTTTTTATTCTAACCTCGCTTGAAGTGGGTAGTTATGGTAATGGAATACTTTTGTATGATGCACTTAGCAGTACTGTCTAAAGCATCAGAAAAACCAGTTCTATTATTGGAAGGGAATTATCTGTCAAGAGGTTATTTGGGTAATAATTTAACTGAAGCACTTTATCAACATTGACATGCTCTCTTTTGGTTTCAAATTAGCTCAAAGCTATTTATTATCCGTCCTATCCAATTATTCATATGTTTGTACGGCAATATACCCATTTATGTGTCTTTTATATATCTTCATACTAATTAGTAGTCTTCTTCTTGTTGTTATTCTGGTTCATTATTTCCTTCATCATCATGTCTCTTTAGAAAGTACTCAATCATGGCTCTCCAGATTAATTCATATTTAACTAGCAGTAGAGCCCGGCGTTGCTCGGGTGTAATAACAGCTTTAAAACTAATCCATGGTCCTGGAGCTCAGACTCTTTGGATGTTGGCACGAGAGACTAAAAAGCAATAGTTGTTTCCAGTTAAAGCGAAACTGTAGACTGAAAGAAAAATGAATGGATATAAGTCAAATTTTGATTTCCTGGTATCGATATCAAATAAGTTTTTTCGTCGTAAACTGAATTTTGAAGGCTAAATAAGTCCTCTGAGTATATTGGTATCATGGCTGAGACTAAGCACTACAATTATACCTACTTAGAGCCAAACCCAAAGCAAAAATAAAAATAAAAAGGGCTGAAACAAATACAGACATATAGGCAGATAAACAGACACACACACAAACATCTTGTCTTTTATATATATATATATATTATCTATTTTCTGCACTATTGTAAGAACTGCAACCTTGAAACTTCTGAATATCGTTTCTTATGCTTTTGTCTATGAGTGTATCAAATTTGATTAAAATCGGGACACTCCTTCTATAACCCGATTTTTTCGATTATCGATTTTCGATATTTATCAAAGAACACTCGCAGACGCTTATAGTACAATTGTGCAAGATTTTCAAGAAAATCGGTTCAGCCTTTTCAAAGTTTATAGGTAATGGACACACACAGACACACACACAGACAAAGTTCTATTTATAAATAAGTTCAGATGTCAAGATATTGACGGAGTGTCTATCTAAAATCAAAACTTTTGCCTGAAAACTTCAACCCTGTTCATAAATAGCCTCTTCTAACCAAGATTTTTATTTGAAAATAGGAGAAGCCTATCAATTGATCCGATTTTGTCAGGGGTCGCAGGTTCGAATCCTGCCGAATGACACAAATTTTCTTAACATTTCTCCAAAAATATTCAGTCCGGTAGAATTGTATACATAAATATACTCTTTAATTAAAAACAAAGTATCTACTCAAATACAACTATATATTAAAATAATGTACAAACAAATAAAAATTAAATATCTCGCTTGTTAATCCATTTCGTAAATTACCGGAAATTTCCTTAACATTGTCTGTTTGTATTTGTTTACATGAAAATACAATTTCCGAGCAGACATGGATATTTACGAGAAATCGAAAATTTATGTTCATGAGGGTCGTTTCGACTTCGTTTAAACTGTGAAATCATTTGTGATCGAATGGCCTAAGACGCATCGGATTAACTGATGGTTTTCCTTATGTTGTAAGGAATCGCAGGTTCAAATCTTGCCGAATGATACATATTTTCCTTAAAAATTTCTCAAAACATATTCAGGCTAGTAGAATTATAAAAATAAATATACAGTTTGATTTAAAAACAGAGAATCTAGTAAAAATAATGTTTAAACAAATAAATTTCATATATTGTCTGTATTTTGGCAGCATTTTTTGATTGATACAGGTTTCATTGGATAATATAGACAAGTTCTGTCTATTTTATGTAAGATCCGTTCGTATGATCTGATTAGCTTAATAGTTTTGTCATAGAAAAACGACAAGAAATCGCAATAATTGTTGATTTTTTATCAGGTCTGAGCTTTCGGCTTACATAAGCCATTATCAAACGATGAACATTTAATATTCAGTGAACATAGAACATTTAAATTATTATTAACAGAGTGGAGTTATACAGACAAAATTAGACAGATCCATTTTTTGTAATAAACGAAAACTTAAAATTCTATAAGCTCTCTACATCAAACAGTTTAAACCTAACCTAAGTAAAATAAATTTCGACACCTCTACTAACATACTTCAATGCCTATAATCGACGGGAGAGGTCATAGTTATAATAACTATAACCTCTCCCTTACCCCCTACACCATAGTAGCAGCAGTTCCCAGACCAATCCCTCATGCCACTATACACTCAATTGACCAAAAACCCACTACCACCATTCCTTCTCGGCCTACAGCCATGTGCGACAGATAAAAATGGACCTATGTTCACTGAATATTAAATGTTCATCCTTTGATAATGGCTTATGTAAGCCGAAAGCTCAGACCTGATAAAAAAATCAACAATTATTGCTATTTCTTGTCGTCTTTCCATGACAACACTATCCAGTTAATCAGATCATACGAACGGATCTTACACAAAATAAACAGACAGAACTTGTCTATATTATTCAATGAAACCTGTATTAATATATATATATATATATATATATATATATATATATATATATATCCTTATAAGGAAACACCTAATAGTGTTAAAAACCCGCCGGTTATGCTGTCTCTCACACCTCTCTCTTTTTCTCCCACTTCCTTCCTCCCGCTATACATTTTCTTACTTCTTCCTCTTTGGTAAACACAAACGCCGGTTCATCAAAGTCTGTATATGACTATACTTTATTTCCTACTTTTAAACCTGGCACCTTTCTTTGAACCTTTCACCATGTCTCTTAGTTCTTTCTTTCTCTCTATATTGCAATTTCTACACGTACTAAATTATAATTATAATAAATATTCATAGCTCTGTTTCTATATTGAGCACTGTTTTAAATTAAAATTTTACGCCGTTTTAATTTTTTCTTCGTTTCTTATTCATTTATATATATATATATATATATATATATATAGGATTTATAACATAAACATGTTATAATATCGCTACAAAAGTAGCCATTTTGTATTTGTAAGTTCGAGGGTTTTAAAGTTTAAAAGAGTAGCTGAACCGCCTTACTCAGGGTGGCTTTTTTACAAAGACAGGATTAACCAATCAAAACAATGCAATCTCCAGCCTGAAGAATACTAGAATAAGGGGGTTTGGCTACTCTTTTAAAGGCCTCTAGAACTTGACACTCACAGGTCGGATAAATGGAAGAAGAGACAGGGAAAAGCAACGCGAGACTTACTTGTTAGATCTGAGCAAATGGTTAACGGAGCTGCGCTTAGAAGAGATACCAAGAGAAAAATTATTGAGAGCGACAAGTGGAAGTCCATGATCGCCTTGGTCCTGAAAGGACACGGCACTTGAAGAAGAAAAAAGAGCGATAACAGCTACTAGATTTGAGAAATTTATCTTCCTAGGAAATCGTTTTAAAAGAAAGATTTTATACATTTTAACTGACAATAGTAGAAGCTGATCGATTGATGAACGCATGCTTCCTTATAAGGAAACGCCTAAAATTATTATAACCATTCCCACTCACCTTATATTTTAGCTTGTGTGTAATCGACTGACAAAATGAAATAAGTTCGCTTATCACCCCGTTCAGACTTCTCCCTGAGCTTTTGAATAGGAGTAGATGTTTATCGCTTGTTTTCTGTGTAGGATTGACATTTCGGTTCCTTTTAATGTTTTTACAATTTTTTTTCACTCTCAGTAGCAGCCTTGCGTCTTAGTAGCATTATTGCCTTGCTTGGGGTTAATTGATAAAAAAGAAAGACAAATAAAGGTGAAACAATGGCAACAGTTACTAGAGTTGAGAAACCTATTTTTCTGAATATTTCGTGTTAAGTGTAACAAAAAAAATGATTGACCAAAACTAAATCACAAACAAATATTTAATTTGTGATAAACACAAAATGATATATATATACAAACTTTACAATTTTTTGCATTTAAAACAGAAACGTAGAGTTTACTACTAGGAGGCGAACGTATAAGTGTTACGAAGGAGAAAGAAGGTGTCAAATATCTTTAACCAGCGAAGTTTATGCGCTATACTTTCGGGAAATCCTCAAATGTGTATATAACGAATAATTATTAGTTTGGTCAATGAATGAGTCAAAAATATCTATTTACCCATATAGTTCCATGAAGTTCTCTTTCAGGTTTTAGTTTGTCAGTAATTTTCTTAGGGATTTTTTCGGCTGGATAAACAGATCCATGAATCAGGCCGAAGTTGATAATGTCAGCAAATCCTGTTAACAACTGACTACTCTCTTCCTAAAACATATTTTATAGCGACTAACGCCTAATTTGAATATTTCTAGAACATTTCGAATTCTCTCAATTTTACTCGAATTTTCTCGGACATTCTAGCATCTTCCCATCGTTCTATTTCTAATTTCTTTATTTTTACGACTACTTCATTAATTAAAAGTTTTTTTTAATAGCAAGTAGGACTCAATAGAATCCCTAAATACAACTTTTTAGACATTATTATTATTATTATGTCATTTTTCATCATATTTCGATTTCTGCATTGGTCTCACTACCAACCAAGTCTGCGGGGAGACCTAAGGCAGGTAGTGGCGTGTTGTTATGACTCCATTTCATGTTTTTCTATCCTCCCTATCATCCCCAGCATTACATAGATAACGTTTTCCTTAGTGTGTGGGCTGTACTTAATAATACAATTTTTTGTATATCTCTTAAGCTGGGGTTTCCAGGGATTCTTTCAATGTGTTGTTTTGTTCCATTTTTTATCATTCCAAGTGCACCTACTATCACTGGCACAACTCTTGTTTTCAATTTCCACATTTTTTCTATTTCAATTTCCAGGTCTTTATATTTTGACAGTTTTTCAAATTCCTTGATTGCTATGTTACAATCCGCTGGACAAGCCATATCAATTAATAGACAAGTTTTCTCCTTCTGGTTTTTAACAATAATGTCTGGCCTGTTTGCTTCAATTTTTCTGTCTGTGTAGATGGTGTAATCCCATAGAATGGTTACATCTTCTATTTCTGTAACCGGTGCTGGATGATGTTCATACCAGTGTTTGTTTACAGCTTTTCCATAATGTTTCCATAATGTTTATTATTATTATTATTATTATTATTATTATTATTATTATTATTATTATATATAAATGCATCCACGTAACACTGGGAAAAAATTTAAGAGAAAGATTTTATCTATTTCAAGCAACAGCAGTAATGGGTGTTCGATCAATGTAGGTCAAATGTTTTATTATAAGAAAACGGATGGTATTTATATTAACATTATAGTATCAAATATAATAACATTATAATATTAATATTAACATTATTATTATCATTTCAACGATTTTTAATTTGTAATTGTTCTACTTTTAAATTGGATATCACTCATGTTTCCATATCCGAGTCTGCTCTGCTATTTAGGACATAGCTGGTAGGGTAGACATGGATTCATGCCTTTCCCAAGGCATATCAAAAAGAATGTAACATATTCGGCAAAATTTCTGTTCGAGTGACTGATTTAATTTCCTGCTTTTCTCGTTGAGTAAGGCTTTTTTCAGATTTATTCCTTTACTAGCAGGATAGCCCGGCGTTGCTCGGGTGCAATGAAAGCTTTAAAACTCATCCATGGTCCTGGAGCTCAGACTCTTTGGACGTTGGCATGAAAGACTAAAAACAATAGTTGTTTCCAATTAAAGCGAAACTGTAGACTGAAAGAAAAATGAATGGATGTAAGTCAAATTTTGATTTCCTGGTATCGATATCAAATAAGTTTTTTCGTCGAAAACTGAATTTTGAAGACTAAATAAGTCCTCTGAGTAAATGGTATCATGGCTGAGACAAAGAATTACAATTATATCTACTTAGAGCAAAATCCGAAGCAAAAACTAAAATAAATAGGGCTGAAAAAATACAGACATACAGGCAAATAAACAGACACACACACACAAACATCTTTATATATATATATATTATCGATTTTTTGCACTATTGTATGAACTGCAACCTTGAAAATTCTGAATATCGTTTCTTATGTCTTTGTCTATGAGTGTATCAAATTTGATTAAAATTGGACCACTTCTTCTATAACCCGATTTTTTCGATTATCGATTTTCGATATTTATCAGGGGTACATCGACACAAAACCCAGCTAAGAACACTCGCAGACGCTTATAGTACAACTTTGTAAATTTTCAAGAAAATTGGTTCAGCCGTTTCGGAGTCTATAAGTAACGGACATACACACACACACAAACACACACACACACAGACAAAGTTCCATTTATAAATAAGTTTAGATATCTTTTGAATATATTTGCATTATTTTTTTCTCTCTTCCTGTTTATATTTTCATTGATCAAATTAGACAGAACGGAGAAAATATATGTTTTATTGGTATCAGAAGGAATACATTTGTAAACGAATTAGCTCGGCTGTGTGAGCTTAAAGGAGTAGAAGTAAAAAAGCACTAACAATAACGCTTCTCGTCTCATGTTAACTTTCTTCGGTTTATTGTTGTACACTTGCGAGGTGCACTGAGGCTAGGGCAGTCGGCCTTATGCAGCACCGGGGTCGTAATAGTGCGTTATTTTGTGTCATTTTTTGCCATTCTCGCGTATGTTTCCCTCCTTCAAAGGCAACGGAACGTTTGAAACATTTTAGCGTAATTCAAATTCCGCTTCTTACAAGGAATCCTTCTTTTTTTTTTAATCATATCACCCCAAGCAAGGCGAAAACGCCACTGATGCGCAGGGGGCTACGTAAGAGTGAAAAGATTGGAAAAGAGAAAAACCAGAAACCACATCCTAAACAGGAAACAAGGGATGAGCCTCTTCACCTGTTCAACAGACGTGGGTGGAGTGTGAACCGGGCGATAGTTTAGTTTATCTACTCCAATTGAAGAAAAACAAATAAAGCAAAGAGTGAAAAGATTGGAAAAGAGAAAACCGGAAACCACATCCTAAACAGGAAACAAGGGATGAGCCTCTTCACCTGTTCAATAGACGTGGAAATAGTTTAGCGGTTGGTATCGCAAAGAAGATATGAAGAAGAATTTCAACCAGCTGTACCGTTTTTCTTTTGCTAAAATAGCAACTTTTAGCCATCTCGCTGCTTCTACGACTTTTTCCACTCAAATTAATCTTCCGCCCAGTCAAATAAATCTCACGACCACTCAAATAAATCTTGCGACCACTCAAATTAATCTTGCGACCACTCAAATTAATCTTTCACCTGTCAAATTAATTTTCCACCTCCAAATTAATATTCCGACCAGTCAAATTAATTTTCCACTCCCAATTTAATATTCCGCCCAGTCAAATCAATCTTCTGACTACTCAAATTAATCCCCCACCCAGTCAAATTAATCTTCCAACCACTCAAATTAATCTTCCACCCAGTCAAATTAATTTTCCACTCCCAATTTAATATTCCGCCCAGTCAAATCAATCTTCTGACTACTCAAATTAATCCTCCACCCAGTCAAATTAATATTCCAACCACTCAAATTAATCTTCCAGCCAGTCAAATTAAACTTTCGACAACTCAAATTGACCTTCCGACCACTCAAATTAATCTTTCGACCACTTAAATTAATCTTTCGACCACTCAAATTAATCTACCATCCAGTCTAATAAAAATACGATAATTCTAAATTTATTATAAAAACATTGAGAAATTTACAAATCACGGTATAGTTACACACTAACTGGGAGATCCTCACTAGTGAGGCAGCCCTGGTAGTACCGCAACACATGCTTGTAACACGCGAGACACTCGGGCATGGTAGCCATCGGAATTGCATAATCAACCGAACTTTCGACTGTGCTTCACCTTCGACACTCCCTCAGGTGGTTGCTGCACCATCTGTTTGGATGTTTACGCATAGTCCTTTTTTATATGCGCCTTCACGGACGACCACAATAGCTCAATGGGGTTGAGGACGCAACTATAAGGGGCCAAGCGTAGTATAACGACCCCTTCATGATCCGCAGCACCCCGAATATACTGTGGATATAATCACAATAATGTCATATGTTGCTTATACAATGTAATATAAATTCAAAATTCAAAATCAACAAAGTTATAAATGAGAGAATTTAATCATGCAACTGGTTGAAAGATTAATTTGACTGGGTAAAAAATTAATTTGACTTGGCAGAAGATAATTTAATTTTTTTTTTTTTAATCATTTCACTCCGAGCAAGGCGGAAATGCCACTGATGTGCAGGGGGCTACATAACTGTAAAAAGATTAATTAGAAAAGAGTGAGGAGTACAAACTAGTTAGAAAGGAGCAATAGAAAGCTGAGAATGCAGGTGCGATGACAGATACATAGGTGGAGAGAAAGGGAAGGATATACGGGGTTGGAGAGAGAGCTAGAGTCCAGTGGTTAATAGATGAGTATTGATTTTGCATTTAAATTTCTGGAGGTTGTAACCGTCAGGAAAGCACAAATACGGGAGCGAGTTTCCACAGGTGGGAAGTGCGAGAGAAGAAGCTGCAGGAGTAGAATTGTCGTCTGCATTTGGCTAACCTGACTGTGTATGGGTGGGACCCAGTTGCCAGACTGGTTGCACGAGTAAACACCTGTTGAGGAGGCACCAGTGACTTAAGTTCGTCCGAGCAGAAGCCATGAAAGTGGGGAAGTGGCTGCAGTCGAACCGCCAGATCAGTACCTATCACATTACAGACACTCCTTTGGAGCCTGTCAAGAACACTGAGGCGAACGGCAGGGGCGCCTGACGATAAATGGCAGCAGTAATCCATGCACGGACGGATGGTTGACTTGTATATATGCAGGATGGTTTCAGGCGGAAAAAACATTCTGGATCAACATAGTGACCAAACCTTCTTAGCAGTAGATTTTGCTATGGATTCAATATAGTGGTTCCATTTGAGGTCTGAGGACAGGGTAAGGCCGAGGAGGCGTAGTGTATTGCTCTCCGGGAGAATCGCTTGGTCCATGCTTATGGGAGGCAGGAGAGGTTGCCTGCAATGGTTGACAGACAACAGCTTGGTCTTAGACGAATTGAAGTTGACAAGCCATTTCTTGCCCCAGTTCACCACAGAGTAAGTGGTCGGAAGATTAATTTACTGGGTAGCAGATTAATCTGAGTGATCGAAGATTAATTTGACTGGGTAAGAGATTAATTTGAGTGGTCGTAAGATAAATTTCAGTGGGCGAAAGATTAATTTGAGTGGTCGAATATTAATTTGACTGGGTTTGACTGAGGAGAAGGTTATATTGAATGGTCGGAAGATTAATTTGAGTGGGCTACAGATTAATTTGTCAGGGAAAAGGTTGTAGGTCTCTGCAAGATTGGCACGTCAGATTTTACAGTATTATGTTATAACAAGAACTCACCTCAAAATGCAGACACGAAATCAGATTTTTCTTCCTCTTTCTCTTCTTCTGCCATATCCCTGCAGGACGTAGATGATCATGGACTTCTACTTGGCTCTGTCTCTTGTCGCTCTCAATATATTTTCGTTTGGTATCTTTTCCTAACTCTGCTCCGCTATCCATTTCCTCAGACCTATCAAATCGGTCCCGCGTTGCTTTCTCCTGTCTCTCGTTCCCTCTAACAGTCTTGTGAGTATAAGTTTCTCCAAGTCCTCTTTCTTCATTACGGGTCCCAGAATCTTCAACTGCCATTTCCTTAGGCTAAGTTCGCATCCTCTCCAAAACCTTGTTGTTGCTCACATATTTGGTCCATGGTATCCTCAGTATCCTTCTGTAGAACCACATTTCTGTTGCTTTGATTCGTTCCTTTATCCTCGGGGAGATTGTCCACCATTCCCTGCCATAAAGAAGGAGAACAATCACATAATAGTCCAGTACTCTTTTTTTGTTTCCAATAAGATATTACAGTCTCTCAGTATGTGCTTGCGTGTAAGTATATGTATGTTTGCGTGCGGGCTTCTCTCTCTCTCTCTCTCTCTCTCTCTCTCTCTCTCTCTCTGTGTGTGAGTGTGTTACGGAAAATCCAGAAGATTAACGAAACGGTTTTAACAACCGACATATTGAAATTATTCGACGTGACAATTTCCACAAGACAAACAGACGTATAAACAGAGTCACTATCGTTGGTGTAAATCAGTGTTTCTCAATCGGTGAGCCCGGGTGCACCCTGAAAGATAACCGGGTGCATCCCAATTTAGCAAAAAGCTAATTTATTTATTACTTTTATATTAAAAAATGTTTATTTTTATGAGATAGAGACACCAAGCACAAGGCTCACATATCTATAAAAATTCTTTGTCATTTGATATTTGAAACTAAATGCAAAATTCCATAATCTTCTGGAATCTTTAATACTTTCTCTTTCGCATTCCTTAAGGAATTCAAATGTCATTATCGGCCGCTCGGAAAACAAAAAGGAAATTCTTCATAAATTCCATTGATAAGGAAATGAAAGTATGTCTATCACATATAAGATCATACATTCAAAATTCGCTAAAATATCAAGTGCAGGCTTCACACAAAAATAATTAAATATACAATGCAATGTTTTGAAAAAGTGTTTATTTTAGGAGTCCTTTTTTAACTTCTCTTTTAAAATTTCGTGACTAATTCGTCCGTATTAAAATTTAAAATGCGCCCCAGAGCTCCCTTACCTTACAAGTGCGTCCTGAAGTGAAACACTGGAGTAGAATGCTGGTAGAACAGAGATGGGACACATATCAGAAAGACAAATCTTACAAAAATCTTTCACAGGATAGAAGATGGTAAAGAGCCATGATCGTTCATGTACTGAAGGCACACTGCACATAAAAAAAACATTATGTTTCTTGAAAGTTCACATTTTCTGCTGAGGATTGGATGTAAACATACATGAAACTCTGTATATTGCAAAATTATATTAAAATTATTTTAATAATTACTAATTACAAGAGTATGTGTGTGTATGTGTGTGTGTGTGCCACTTAGTATGCAGTGGAAGCATACCAATTTGTAAATCTATATAAAAAAACTGATCATATATAACGAACAGAGAAACAAACATTTCTGAATTATATATATATATGTGTGTGTGTGTGTGTGTGTGTGTGTGTGTGTACATTCAGAGAGTTGTGTTCTGTGTTTGTTTTAAGAAATAAAAAAAGAAATAAAGACAAACTTCGTAAATCAAATCAGAGGAAGAAATAATGCCCTGCGTGCAAGCAAGGCAGTTCCCCATGGTGTCGTCATGCTGTGTTTGAAAATAAGCAAAAATGGCGTCCGGAAGTAAATCTTAACGTTTAAAGTTTTCTTTCTTTGCGCAGAGTTGTCCTCACGTATAGTTTCGCACAAAGAAGCTCGTTGTATGTAAGAATAGAAAAGAATTTTCCAAAAGAATTAAAAACCAAACAAAACAAAAGAAAAAAAAACAGGCCGAATTTTGCACATTACGTAAAGTGTGAAAAATACAAAAAAAAATGAATTGTGTACGTGCTCTTGAGCTCTGCATAATCATATACACATAGATATCGAGTACCATATTTATAGAAGGCATACACACACACAGACCCACTCCCCTACATTTATATATAGATCAATATATACATATCTGAACAAATATCTATCGATATTTGTAACACATATAGCTGTGTATGTTTGGAGAATGATCTTTGCCTATTAAATAATTTTACGACACATGGAATAATGGTGGCCAACATTAGATGCTTTTATTTAATCAATAGTTGTATAAAATACACAAATTCGCTAATTTTCTTTATGTTTCTACCTCTTTTATGTCATGAATTGAACGTAAATTATTTCTCTATGTGCCTTTGTAAATATACACAAGCCGGATTAAAAACTATTAAACAAGCATGAATAGCAGCTGAAATAAAATAACTTCATGACCAAAAGTTCGATAGAGTTTTAACACACACACATACCCACACGCACACACACACACACACAAATATATAAATATGTATATATATATATTTATTTAGAAATTATAACATGGATATATTATAATATCAATTAGTAGTGATTTAATAGTGATATTATAACATATCCATGTTATAATGTCTAAATAAATATTATTAGCTCTACTTAGGATTAAGCAATTTTTAAGAATAGTGTTTCTTTGGACAAGGAATATTATTCTATCCATACGTACCCTATACTCGGATATATATATATATATATATATATATATATATATATATATATATATATATATATATATCATAAATTATATTTTAGAACATGTACAGAATTTTTTATATATTCACTACAAATCGTACGTTTGTTTCGACATTGAAACTTGAAACAAACATACGATTTCTAGTGGATATATAAAAAATTCTGTACATGTTCTAAAATATAATTTATAATAAATATTCACTGCTCTATATATTATATATCGAGCACTCTTTTCAATTAATGTTTTGGACGTTGTAAAAAAATATTTTCTTCGTTCTTTATTCACTCGGATATATATATATATATATATATATATATATGTGTGTGTGTGTGTGTGTGTGTATATATATATATATTAGTGACGAGTGTATAAGTATTTGTTTGTTTGATAGATTCGATTTAGCGTCTGCATTTTACGGTCTAGCTCGACGGGAGTTGCGCTCAGATGTAGATCAAAATTTTAGAATGCTAACGACACCTTGAAATTTTCAGAAAGCCAAAATTAGGAAAGAAAAATATGTACTATTACACCACAAAGTCAGGGATCAGTTTATGTTTTGATCATAATATAGAATCGATCACCGCATTTTATATTATCTATATCTGTATATGTAGCCCCTCCCCCCACCCTAATCCAATAGAGACATTCGACATTGTTATCTATATCTATAAAAGTGACGAGGGTGGACGTTGTGTAAGTATTTGCTATGTAATTTCATCATATGTTTTTTATTCTTATTATTCCTTAAACTCCCCGATGAAAACCGGGCTAAACTGCTAATTATATATATATATATATATAAATATATATATATATAGTCAAATAAAACTTCGAAAATTACATGTGTCGTATGATAATTTCTGTGAAGTCCGTAGCTTCGTCAGCGAACTATTTATTATGGAAGTTCAAAAAAGGTTTTCATATTGGAAGTTCACGCAAAACGAAGGAAAAATAAAGGAAAGTGCGAGGAGGAGTAAAAAAAAGAGAGGGAAGATTATGTTAGAAGACAGACGTCTACACTCTCACCGGTGTGACGTTGCTTCCCTGTGCATCTTCTACAAATATTTTCACGGCTTTTGCTCCGATGAACTTAGCTCACTAGTGCCCCTATGTATGAATTTGCTCGAGCTACTAGACTAGCAACTAGGTCCCACCCTTTTACATTGAAACCGATAAAATGTAACAGCAAATTTCTACTCTAATAGCTTCTCTTCTTGAACTTTCCTCCGGTGGAGTTCCCTTCTGTATACTTGCTTCCCCGACAGCTACAATCTCGAGGAATTTAAATGTAAGGTCAATAGTCATCTCCTATCTCACTAACTCGCATCCATTACCTCAAGCACTTTTCTCCATCCACTCCACCGCCATTACACCTGTATTACCATCCGTCTATTACCCTCCTCCTGACATCCCCTATAACCTACCCCTCTTTCACATCACTTTCCCCTATGTAATCCCCTGAGCAACAGTGGCAGTAAAACAGCCTTGCTTGGGGTGAGATGATATATATACATATATATATATATATATATATATATATATATATATATATATTTATCCGAGTGAATACAGAACGAAGAAAGAAGTTTTACAACGTCCAAAATATTAATTTAAAACAGTGCTCGATATATAATATATAGAACTGGGAATATTTATTATAAATTATATTTTTAGAATATGTACATAATTTTTTTACATATCTACTACAAATAGTACATCGCCTGATGAGACATTGAAGTTTCAATGTCGAAACAAATGTACTATTTGTAGTGGATATATAAAAAAAATCATGTACATGTTCTAAAATATAATTTATAATATCTATATCTTTAGCTATATATATATATATATATATATATATATAACACAGAATTTAAAAATTGTGAATAATTTCCTTTTAAAAAAATTATGTACATGTTCTAAAATATAATTTATAATAAATATATATATAACACAGAATTTAAAAATTGTTAATAATTTCCTTTTAATTTAATTAAACACTTTTATAATGACGAATATCTGTTCAGAAAAATATTAGATACCTCTGCTCAAATTAAGTTTATCTTCATTGTTCAAAATTTCCTTTAACAAAAACGGTATTAATATTGTCGGCAGACTAAATTTCATTCAAAATAGTTTAATACACACACCTGAAGCATCATTTTTGGTTTCTAAGTCCTCGAAGTTCTTGGCATTATCTTTGTCTCGGATATATTCAAGTGTACCGTTCAATTTGTTGAACGCCATGGGTATTCAACACTACTTTTTAGCTAATACAGTTAACTGAAAATGTTTCCTATAAATCTAATCTGACATCACATTGAAAATCAACATCTGTTCCAGATTTCTGAAAAAGTATTCCTCAGTTACCACACAAGGAAAAGTATCCCTGGCAGAAGAGTTATTTAAAACGTGTTTATACTCTTTGCCGTTAAATTTCTAAATTTCTAAATATTACTGATTTCATGTTGGCTTAGGTGTTTTGTGCTTAGAAATTTACTGTGTACGTGTAAGTGTTTTATCCCAAGTTTACTAGTAAAACCAGTTTAATTTTATTAAAGCTAATTCCGAGGTGGGGTAGAATTAATAAAGCACTTTTTAAGAGGATGAGTATTCTGTGATTCTAAAGTTGAACACTTTCTTAAAGAAAATAACGAAAGACTCTTTAGACAGGATACTAAAATTAAACAAAACTGGTAACAAACTGGATTCTTCAAAGTCTTCATACTTTAGTAAACTCTAGCTCTGCGAGCCTGATTTGTGGAATCTTGACGGAAACATACTGACAAGAAAATGATGATTTCGAAGTCGGGGAGACGTCGACTGGCAAGTGGTGTTAAAGAATATTGATAAAAAGATTTCGGAAAATGATCCGGGTGTAGCTAGTGTAGACATTTTTCGTTACCAACATCATGTGCAGTAACCCTCATATAAAACTAACATTTTCTAAATCGAAACCAATTTTAAACGTTACAAAAAAAAAACAAAAAAAAAAAACAGATGTCAAATGAATGTTATGGTGCCTCAAATATGACATGTGCCAAATGTGCAGTGGGGTACAGTATATATCGGCTCGGAACTAGAAATCAGAGAGCCGAGTTCGAATTCCAGTTAAAATCACTAGTGCGCAAATATATTTGGTAATGGTATTAATCCATCACTTCTTTCTCCAGCTAAGAGTTAATTAGCAAAATAGATTGGGTTTTATAGCTTTTCTTGGCGACCAGTCTATCACAGAAAGTAATAGCGATCTACTGTGGGAAAATCTTCTGCTCAGTCAGTCATGTCTCTTTCGAGACATGATCACCCAAGCATGTATCACGTGTAGCACTTAACTGATTGACTGCCAAATGTAGAAAGACGAGACTCGATTTGCCCGATGATCTCCAGAATTGAATCAGAATTGAAAACAAAAAACAGTTTAATATTAAAGAGTCCGAAAACTAATGACTATATTTTTATATGTTCTACGATGAAAACAATAGAAACAATAGAAAAAAGATAAAAAAATATGCTCCTGTCCTTGGGTTTAAGTTGTTTCTTATCGATCATCAAAGACCTTCACGATGAAACCAGTTTCCAAATAGATATTGACGATGATGATATGACTATTTATTCCCGATTTAATAGTAATTCCGATAGTTCCGACAAAGTAAAATTGACAACAGCACTCGAAAGGGACCAGCAATCAGTTTTTAACTGGTGCAAGAAATGGCTTGTAAATTTTAACGCATTCAAAATTGTTATCTTTTAATCAGCATAGTGAAAATTTTTTTATCTTCCATCAGCATGTCTGATGCTAACCTCCTAGAGAGTCATTCATTATATCTTCTCGCTCTTACTGACAGAAAGTGTAGTGATTATATTGAATCACTTGCTAGTTTTGCTGCCAGGAAAATTAGCTTTTTTTTTCTTTTTTTTTCTTTTTTTTTTTTTGCAGACAACTTTTCCATCTTATACAGTTATAAATGTACCATTCGCCCGTTCATTGAAAATTACTGTCATTTCTCATTTGTTGCTCTTGCTATATACCCTGAGATTGTTGACAAAATCCAAAGAAGTGTCTGTAAAGTTATCGGTCCTGGACTGGCATTTCGAATTCAATCACTTTTTCACCACCGTAACAGGATTTCAGTTTGTCTATTTTTCTAAATTATCTTATGCAATTATTCTGATTAACTCATCCTCGTCATACCTCTGCGATACGAATTTAAGCGTACTACGAGACTGGCAAATATGTGTAATCGTTTTACTCTTGAACTGACTAGATGTAACCGTAGGTTACATTCCAATAGTTTTAATTCTCGCCTGTGAAACCCTCTTTCAGTTTTTTCTTCCCTTCCACCTACATACTTCAAAAATTTAATCACCATATTTAATTTTCTTCTATTCATTTTATCATCAATAAATTCTTCTCATTACTCCAATTAACCCGTTGCGTTTTAGTGCCGTTATCACCTTCCTTAAGGGAAAGTGATTAAAAAATCCTTCTCATATTACTTTGAGCAAACTTTACTATCGTGTCTTTGAAATGAAAAATCTAAAAGATTATATGTCAACTCTACTCAACAGGTTCAAGACATGGAAAAAACTGAATCTGTTTAACCGAAATATTAAGAAAGTTGAAAGATTCTATCGGATAGACTCTTTATATTATTCGGACCATTGTCCTCATTTTTGTTACCTATCACCTGAAGAAGACCGGGACGTACAACGACCGAAATGTCGTACAAATGGCAAAAAGATGAGGATAATAGTCCGAATAATGTAAATAGAGTAAGTACTACCTCACCTCAGAAATATAGGCAAATATCTATCCGAGATGTCATTTTCATTAACTTGAAGGATTTGGATTCCATTTTTATACGCCTATACAAAGCTCAAACCACGAGCATCGAAGCCTCCATCATAAAACATCGTCTTCAATATTCAAGCCATCGACACTACATCAATGGCAAGAGCTTCCTGTGTCAAATTAGTTACAGTTACCTCACTGAACAAAGACCCGGGTCCGAAAAAGGTGTTGTCTATTCGAAAAAAAAAAAGAAACAACAACAAGAAAACTGAAAAACAAGCAAAAAATCGTCCACTGTGACATCAGACTATATCATCTGATCAAGAAACATGAAGAACAATGGACACAGATGGCTTGAAAAATTCAATTATAATTGGTTTGAACTCTCCAGTATATCCACTGTAGAGTCGATATATTCGTTATTTCCAACCCAAAGACACGTTAATTTAGTAAGGATAAGTTCTTCTTTGATGAGATTTGTCGTTTCTGGATGTATGGAATCAAGGTTCTCTACCATAATTGTAACTCTTAATAATGTTGTATTTTACCATCTCCAAATCTCCGTTTACATAAGCCCAGGTAGGTAGCTCTTGCTACTCATTCTCACTTCTGCTTTCAATATGTGTGTGTCAGATTTTCCAAACTTTTCTTTCAGATTTCTGTTCATGATATTTTAGTTGAGTATAATTACAGTTTTTTTTATGTTTTTTTAAGGTTTCTTCATTAAGCATCCTTCTGTAAAACCACAATTCATTTGCTTTCAGTTCTCTTTTATCCGTGAGAAAATTGTTAAGAATTCAGATCGAAAGGAACACGGATAGTGGATGACAGTTCAGCATTTTTGTCTTTGGTTCTAACAAATTTCTTCCTGATTTTTAGTACTTTGTTTAGTTTTTGGAAGAATACTTTTGCTAATCCGATAACCTTTCGGATTTCGGTGTCTCATTTTTCGCACTGTTAAAGAAGTTTGTCTATATTTACGTTTTTGTACTTATTTGATGAGTATGGAACATACATTAAATACTCAGAAACAAGAACGCCAGACAACGTCAATCATAAGCACTTTGCATGTCGCTCTGATAACCGAAGAGTAGTGACCTGTGGTGGGTTTACAGGAGGTGAGTTATACTGTTAACTGACTGCTACCAAAAATGAACAGTAATCACTTACAAAACAACGCTAGAACATTTAATCTGCGTGAAAACTGAAATTTCTGAGAAAAACGGCGAGTTGACATTCTTCTTGGACAAATGTAAAGTTAAACAACGTCAGAAAAATCAGTACATATATTGCTGACCGCTTCAGAATAGCAGGTGACATAATCTTATGTGTGCGGGTGGTATTATGGACAACGGCTGCATATATATATATATATATATATATATATATATATATATATATATATGAAAGAAAATAATACATTTAAATTTGAGAACGTCCCTGTTAGAAGTTTATTTTTAAACGGTATAGTTATTTTCGTCTCCTGGCTCTGAATATTCGAATATATACATACATACATACATATATATATATATATATATATATATATATATATATATATTGTGCTGATCGCTTCAGAAAACCAGGTGGAATAATCTTGAGTGTGCGGGTGGTATAATGGACAACGGATCACACACACACACACACACACACACACACACACACACACACACACATACATAATATATATATATATATATATATATATATATATATATATATATGATAGAAATAATGTTTTACATTTGAGAAAGTCCCTGTTAGAAGTATATTTTTAAGCAGTATATCACTTTTCGTCTCCTGGATTTGAATATCGAATGATTTTGTATTTGTTTATGCAAGTTTTTTTAGTTTTTTATTTTTGCTGTCCTTTTTTTCTATTTCTTTGATTGGATTTAAGACCTGTTAAATTCCTTGTTCCTGTGTATTTTTTTTTTTTTTAGCTAGTTGAATTACTAACCTACCCACAAACCCATTCCTCTGCTGGCCATTAGATAAAATAACTTTTTTTTCTTTTGTCAACTGGCCGTAAGCATGTGTGTAGGCGTTGGTTAGACTTTTTGAAATTTTAGTTAATTCATGATTTTCTATTTATTTATGCTTAAGTTTTTTTTATTTTTCATTTTGCTGTCCTTTTTTCTATTTCTTTAATTGAACTTTAAGTTAGAACTTAGTTAACTCAGCATTCTGAACATTTTTTTCCGTGACAGATAGACTTAAATATCACCCGGTTGGCACTCCACGCATGGCTATTGGGCGGGTGAAGTGGCTCATCCCTTGTCCCTCTTTGGGATGTGGTTTCCGGCTTTCTCTTCGCCATTCTTTTCAATCTCTTATTTTTTTCCTCTCCACAATTGGAGTAGATAGACTAAACTATCGCCCGGTTCACACGCCGCCCACGTCTATTGAACAGGTGTAGAGGCTCATCCCTTGTTCCCTGTTTAGGAAGTGATTTCCGGCTTTCTCTTTTCCAATCTTTCTACTCTTTCCTTTTTTTCTTTTTTTTTTTTTCAATTAGAGTAGATAGACTAAACTATCGCCCGGTTCACACTCCACCCACGTCTATTGAACAGGTGTAGAGGCTCATCCCTTGTTCCCTGTTTAGGAAGTGGTTTCCGGCTTTCTCTTTTCCAATCTTTCTACTCTTTCCTTTTTCTTTTTTTTTTTTCAATTGGAGTAGATAGACTAAACTATCGCCCGGTTCACACTCCACCCCCGTCTATTGAACAAGTGTAGAGGCTCATCCCGGCTTTCTCTTTTCCAATCTTTTCATTCTTAAGTAGCCCCCTGCGCTTCAGTGGCATTATCGCTTTGCTTGGGGTGATATGATTAAAATATATATATATATATATATATTGCTTTAAACAAAATAGACGTCATTATAATAATAACCTGACTTGTGGAACCTTTCGGCCAACACTTTTCAAAGGCATACGTTGGCTTTATTATAAATTGTTAATAATACGTCAAAGGAGAACACCAAACCTTTACTTACAAAAATCGGTGGGGCAGATGGAGCTTGTCTAAAAATAAATTTTAATCAAAATAATTAAAATGTAAGGGGGGTGTAAACACACAAACCCATCAGAGTGATAAAATGGAAAAAAGGTAAAACACACAAACCCTCCAGTGTTACATTTTTTCCATTTTAACACTCCTTTGTTCTGTATTTACAATTTATAATAAAGCCAACGTAAGCCTTTGAAAAGTGTTGGCCGAAAGGTTCCTCAAGTCAGGTTATTATTATAATGACGTCTATTTTGTTTAAAGTAAGTAGTTCTTTCTGTGGGTACAAATCTTTGTTTGTATATATATATATATATATTCGGCATGACTGCTCAGTTCAGTAGCAAACTTCTCCACATTAATCATATATATAAATGTGGAGAATCCACACACACACACACACACACACACACACACACACATATATATATATATATATATATATATATATATATATAGGAAATAAAAGAATATTAATAAAAAGTTTTGAATTTAAAAATGTACTTTTTTGGACAGTATTTGTTTATTTTTATTATTGTATTTTATATTTCAGACCGCCCTCAGTCCTTCATCAGAAACGAGTGATTTTTAAATTTGAATTAGAAACGTATTTCACGATAGCGTCCGAATATTTTTTTTGTTTACATCACGTGGTGTGTTTGTTCACAACATGCGGCACGTCCGTAGAGAAAGTCTGTTTGTTTTAGATAAAAATCTCTTGGAATATCTGAAAAAAAATTTTTAGCTATTGAAATATTTGTAAAGATTCCCTATTTAACCCTAGCTTGTGTGTATTTAATTTTAAAATCCAGTATTTTTCTTTCTTTCTGCTGTGTATGTAGAACTAAAATTGGAGTCTATTAGTAAACATTTGCAATTTTCTAAAGTATGATCAGGTTGATTAAAATGGGCTGCAATTGGGGAGTATACATTTTTTGTCGTATATTTAGTTTGTGATTATTGAAGCGAAATCTAAAGCTATTACCGGATTCGCCGATATATCTACTGTTGGGGCAAATTGAGCAGAAGAGAAAGTATATGATGTTTTTGCTGTCACAAGTGAGGTTTGGTGGGTGTAATTTTATTTTGGTGTTGGGTACAGAGAATGTTTTGTCTGTTATTAAATATTTACAAATTAAACAGCGAGGCTTCCCACATTTTAAATTCCCTGATAGGTTTGTATTATTTAAATATTTGTGGATAGTTGATAGGTTGGGTGTTTGTTTCTTTGCATTTATGGTTGGTTTATCGAAAATGTCTTTGATGTTTTTGTTTGATTGGAGGTTCCTGTAATCATTTTTTAAATTTTTGATAAGTGTGTAGGATTATTGATTATGGTTAAAAACCATGGGAATTCGGTTGTTATCTTTTCGTTTTTTGTATGTCAGAAGTGTGCTACGATCTATGTGGATGGTTTTATGTAGTGCTTCCTTTATTATTTTTATTGGATATTTGCATTTTAGAAACTGTTTTGTTAGGTTGTTAATGTTGTTTAGAAAATCTGGATGGTCTGAGCATATGCGTTTTATTCTAATAAATGAGCTGTATACGATAGATTTTTTAATTTGAGGGGATGACAGCTGTTAAAGTGTAGGTTTGTGGGTTTGTTGTATAGACTGGTGGAAAGTGTATGTTTATTTAATTTTACCATGACGTCTAAGAAAGGGACGGATGTGTATGAGTGTTCTATGGTAAATTTGATTGTATTGTTGAAGTTGTTGCAGAAAGTAAAGAATTTTTTTAATTTTTCTAATCCATGAGTCCATATTAAGAAAATATCATCAATGTATCTAAAATAATGTGATGGTTTGTATTGTGAACTGTCTAGTATCTTTTTTTCTAAAATATGCATAAAGATATTGGCATAACTAGGTGCCATTTTCGTGCCCATTGCTGTGCTACTAATCTGTAGATAGTGTTTGTTGTTGAATTTAAAATTATTGTGTGTTAAGATGAAATTTATTAATTGGCATAAATCTGTGATTTGGTTGTTAGGTAGTTTGCTTTTGAGGAAATATATATATATAAATGCAAACTTATCACTATACTCGTTTCGAAAAACCCTCCGCGTATATACGTGGAAGAAAAAAATGGTTATACAAAAAGAAAGAGCTAAGTACATGAACATCAGCCAAAGCGATTTGAACCGAGCCAGTACGTAGCCCAAAGAAAAAAAAAACCGAGACGAGTAATCAATAACAAACAAGCGCTCAATACTTAAGCAAAGCAGAATAAGTAAATTAAGCTAGTGAGCCCAAAAAGCTACCTTTTAGGTGAAACGTTGGGAGGTTTGTTGGCTCACTAGGTTAATTTACTTATACATACACACACACACACAAGTTTTAACTTTAAATGTAATTGATATGACATTTATGTATTTATATTCAATATTTCTTAATATTAACGTTGTTTATATTTTCTTTTGCAGGTATGTATTCACACTTTCATTTCTCTAACAGCTGCATTGATGGGTATGTACTTATATACCTTTAAACATTATCCTTGTGTTAAGAGAACATCGATTTGTTTTATCTATTACTATCAAACAGTTATACGATCAGCAAAAAAATCTAAATAAATAAAATAAAATAATTAAATAACAATAACGGTTTATTTTTCTGGGTATATCTACTAATATAGTTTAGCAGGCAAATGCGAGTAATGGTGGCAGGCCTGGCATGTTTTACTGTGGTGCTACTGAAAAGCCAGAGATACAAAGATACGATAACTGCCAAACATCTTTTATGCGACGGAAGTATGCTAGGCGCACAATGCGTTCTCTGTATTTGTGAAGATGGAAAGATAAGGTGACGAAACGCCGGACTTGATGGATATTAACAACAAACGTATGGCTGAATAAAAAAAAGGGCATGGAAGAGTACTTATGCATTTGTAAAATATCCCAAAAAAGGTAGATTATCGTACAAAAGGTCTAAAGAGCTTTTTAAATATTTGCATATTAATAAGTATCGTTTATACCTGCTGCTTCATTATTTGTCTATATTTCTGCGATGTGGTAGTATTTACACGATTTACATTATTCGAACTATTGTCCACATCTTTGCTGCCATTTGTATGAATTTCGGCCGTTGTACGCTCCGGCCTTCGTCAGGTGCTAGAAATTTCTAATCGAACCCTTTACTACAATCATTGGAGTACATCATTCTCATTCCATTATAGACACTGAATGTACCATAACATGTATAATAACAAAAACAATAAATATACACTTTCAAGAAAACGTTCACGGCTTCTCACACTTTTTATTCTATACCAATTTCTCTCGTTGGAACAACCCTATTTCTTTATCCTATACATATATATATATATATATGACGGTCTTTATTATAATAGAGATGATTCTCTTCATCTGATATGCGTGAAGCATTTTTTGGTAGTCATAAGTTATCTTCCTCTAACTCCCTAAGTTACTTGTTCACTGGTACTAAACTCATAACTCTTTGGGTAAACTGGAACTAACCAACGTCTATATCCACTGAACCTTAAGGACAACTTGACTACCAAAAGAGGCTTCAGGTAAGGAATGAAAATGATACACCCCAGTGATTGTAATAAAGGGTTCGATTCAAAATTCCTAGCACCTGAAGAAGGATGGAGCGTACTACTGCCGAAACGTCGTACAAATGGCAACAAAGATGAAGACCACAATACGAATGATGTAAATAGCGCTCCTGCTTCGTTATGGATTATAACGTGAAACTGATATTTGCGCTTATATTTTTTGCTTTTCAATGTGTTTTTCCTTTTAGAATAAAAAAATTAGAAAAAATAACTTGAAAAAAATAATAAATAATATTTAAAACAATAACATATGTATTTTTTAATATTTTTATAATACTGCTGGCCCCTCCCTTTTTTAGTTAGTTCGTACGACCTTTACGCTCAACCAATACATCCTAAATAATGGACTATCCACGTGAAAATACTGAAATGACAAATCAGATACGCTAATTAGTTTCAGTGAGAAAAAAGAAACAAATAAAAAGGAAATATAGAAATGTTTAACGTCTGTTTCAATGAAAAAAAAGTTTTGAATTTCAAATCTTTGCTTTTTTTCACATTTTTACTTCTCAAAGTAATTACCTGCTTTTATGTTGATGATTGTTATTGCAATGTTTTATTGAAGTTGTTGAGTTCTAATATGAAAAGATCCTACAGGGTAACTTCTACGGATATTCAGTGAAATGAAAAAGATTTCAATTTTAATTTCTACCCACTTCTTAAAATAACGACCAGTATTCATATTTGTGTTTTTATTGCAATATGATGTTAAGCTCAAGTATTTAACGATGTCAAACAATGATTGGTTAATCTTAGCTAATCATGTTGTTTGCAATTGTATATCCAGTTTTCCCGCGCATTCAAGCGCGTCTATATAAACAGCACAACCACGTTATACTTCTCCAGTTAGGCCCCGATTATGGTAGCTATCTTGGGGACATGTGTCATAATCTTTCTTAACTCACACATTCACACACGCACACGAATGCAGGTAGCAATCGGCGTCGAGAGGAATAATCTCACACACACATGTATACATGCACACATATATAACTTCATTGGGAACTCAACGGCAGAAGGCTGTTGCGGGAACAAGTGACAACCTCCAATATACAGAACATTATTCTTCCTTTCAGAACAAAACTTTATTTCAATCAATCTTCTCCACGAAACATTCATTAATTACAGTCTACAGGAGAGAACTCTCTTTCTAAACACTTGTTTATAGTTATATGCATGCTTTCTCAAACTATTGTATAATTGTTGATACATATTTATTTTGGTTATAATTCGTGTTGTTCTTTAATTTCACGAGACTTGTGTCTAAATTCTTATCGCCAATTTAAATAATATGTGGTGAGCGGACCATCGGAACGTTACATATTGATTAGTGACCCCGAAGTGAAAAAGAAGGAAATGTCTTTAGAAGGGACCAAAAACTCAATAATAGTATAAATTTCAGAGTTTAGGTTGAGACGTTAAAAAGTATACATCTGATGTAGACTTCAGAAGAAAGTGAAAACCAAATCCTAAACAGGGAACTAGGAACAAATCACTCAGTCAGTTAAGTGCCATACGTGATACACGCTTTGGGCGATCATGTCTCGAAAGGGACATGACTGATTGGACAGAAGATTATCCCGCAGTAGGTTGCCATTAATTTCTGCGGTAGACTGGTTGCCATCCAAGGCTATAGAACCCAATCAGTCCTGTTATTTGACTCATAGCTAAAGTGGGGAGAAATGTATTAAATTATTAAGTAGTAATTAGTGGGAGAACAGTTTATTACTTCATAACAATATAAAATCGATCCCCCACTTTATGACCAGTAGAATCCTTAATCATGATTCTACATATTATATTCAGTCAGTCAAGTGCCATACGTGATAAACGCTTTGGGCGATCAAGTCTCGAAAGGGCCATGACTGACTGGATAGAAGATTGTCCCGTAGTAGGTTGCCATTAATTTCTTCAGTAGACTGATTGCCAAGGCTATAGAACCCAATCAGTCCTACTATTTTACCAATAGCTTGAGGGAAGTGATGGATTTATACCTTTCCCAAATGGTATCTGTGCGTAAGTGAATGCAACGAAATCTAACTAGGATTTAAACTAGGCTCCGAGCTGATATCCACCGAGCCACAATGCATATCCGCTATCTGAAAACTGCTGTCTTCTTCGGTGAGATAGTCAGCGGGTATTTATTGCCTTCTTCACGGTTTTAAATTCAGAGCTGTCTTTTTCCTCGGCTTCAATTCACGATTATACAGTACAATTTTATCTCGTTAAACAGAATAAAGTTTAACCTATAGCTTTAGGGAGAAAGTATAGGTTCATCCTTTTCGCATAAGCATTTTTTGGAAAGTAAATGCAACAGACTAAATAGAGATTTCAACTCTCACCTTGATTCTATTTCCCGCGTCGACAGCCTTTAGAAGATTATCCCGCAGTAGGTTGCCATTGCTTTAGACTGGTTGCCAGCCAAGGCTATAAAATCCAATCTGTCCAATTATTTAATCCATAAATGGAAGGAAGAGATGGATTAATACCTTTCCCAAGGTGAATATATATATATATATAAATATATATAATAATAATAATATTTATTAATAAATTATAACATTGATATGTTATAATATCACTACAAAAGTAGCTATTTTGTTTCGACACTTTTTGTGTCTTTTCAAGTGATATTGTTATTACGAAATAATAAGGTTTCGAAATAACAACATCACTTGAAAAGACACAAAAAGTGTCGAAACAAAATAGCTACTTTTGTAGTGATATTATAACATATCAATGTTATAATTTATTAATAAATATTATTATTATTATTAGCTCTACTTTGTATTGAGCACTTTTTTAAAAATAGTGTTTCTTTGGATGGGGAATATTATTCCACCCATACTTGGATATAAATATATATATATATATATACGTATATACATACATGCGCATACACACACATGTGTGCATACGCATGTATGTGTATGTACGTATATAGTGTGTATAGAATTGAATGTATGTGTGTGTATATGTGTATGTATGTATATATGTATTCATAATTGAAGAATTGTGTGTGTATGTGTATGTATGTATGTGTGTACTTCTATATGTATGTATAATTGTAAATGAATTTTTTTTATACCTAGCGGTGTCTTTATATAGTTTAAATCAAATGACCTAATTTTTTAAAAAGATTTTAAAAAATTTATTTTAAATCCTATATGTTTTTATTCCCTTTTAAAAATAATTATACCTTTTTAAGTAAAGGCCTTTTTCTAGTACTTCAACGTTTTTGGGAAGTTAGTTTTTTGAATATGTCCATCGTCTGTAATATATAAAAAAATTTTCTTTCTTTTCTTTTTTCCCTCTTTTCCTTTATCTCTCTTACCTCCCACCTTTTTCCGTTTTGCTTAACCTTATATTCAACACGCCGTCCATTCTTTTTAAGTTACAATTCTCTTACCTTTTTTGCGAACCCAGACGATGCCAATTTTTCTTTTCTTGTTTATTCTATTTTATTTTATTTTCTTTTTTCTTTTTCTTTCTTTTTAATTTCTTTGCAAATCTATTTAAAAAGGAAAATTAGACTGATTTTTCTCCAGTTTCTGAAAGGATTTTTTTTGTTGCTGAGGTGATGTGTTATCCCCCGTGGGGACATTCATATCGAAATGGTGATCCAACATACTTGAATTAATCCTATTTTAATTTATATATATATATATATATATATATATATATATATATATATATATATATAATGGCCTTAATTATAATAGAGATGATTCTCTTTATCTGATATTTATTGAAATTTTGAAATTGACCTAGATGAAACTTACAATTCTTTTTAATTGTTTACGTGGAGGTAGTGTCTTTGAATAGAAATCATAAAAACTTTACATAAATGAAACTGGTTCATCTTGCTAATAAAACACTCAAGCCATGTGTGATCAGCAGGTACTTAAAGTGCGCTGTTTAACACACAGAAGCAAACAAGAGATATCAAGAAGAGAAACGCATGGGCATTCATGGCAAAACAATAGAGAATATTGGAAGGAAAATATTCTCTCATAAAAATATAGTCCCAAAGAAAAGCGAGGGAAAATGTTAATAGAAGTTTTACGAAAAATGCATACAGAAGTAGCGTTCGAACAAAAGATGGCGACGTGACAAAGCGAATTTAAAAAGGTAGTTTTAAAAAGAAGAAAAATTAGAAAAAATTATATTTAAGCAAGAACCAAGGGTTGGCCTCAACGTACATACGTTTTCTGAATTAGCGGCTCTTGAGATCTCTCCTTCTATGCGAATATGCTGATATTTCTTAGCTAGCCAACGACAATTATGAACCTATTAATACGTATTATTAATAAGCAGAATTCACACGGACACAAATAGTGACACTTTATCCTGGGAAGGTCAGCTTTGTTATCAAAGAATACGTGTAAAATCGATGAAAAGTTAAACGTGGGAACTTCAAGCAAGAAATGTAAGTTAAGAGAATTTCATTGTTTTGTTTATTCCTTATGAAATTTGTAAATTTTTTTTTTATATATTTCAAATGGACAGAAGAATTTAGAATATTGAATTAGAATTCATAAGAGAAGGCCACAGATTCAAAATATTCACAAAATTTCGCTTGGTCTGGCGACGGGTTGGAACAGTTGCGAGCAAGTAAAAACGAAGTCGTCTGAGCAAGGGTCATGATATTAGCATCGACAGTCACATTCAGTGCCACTCCAGAGATTTTTAATAGACAGACATATGTTTTTGCCTCCTTTTACCTATGTCATAAGGATATTTATGTAATCTTTCCAAAGGAAGAGATCTTCAACTGTCGCCTGAAATACATGTACACACACACACACACACACACACACACACACACACACACACACACACACACATATATATATATATGTGTGTGTGTCTGTATTATTATTAATTATTATGTTAGAACATGTGCAAACTACAAACTACTACAAAACTACATTTCCTTTCGACATTAAAAGAACAATGTCTCATTGAGCACTGAATAATTTAATATTTTGAGCATTGTAATTATTTTCTTCGTTCATATTCATTTGGATACATATGTTTTTTATAATCCTATTGTCCTAAGCAGGGGCTTACATTAGAGGAAAGTTATGAGAAAAAGTATACAGGTTACAGTGCGTGTCAGAAAGTTGGTAAGAGAAGGGTTAACATACTGAGAGTGGAGTGAACGGAGAAAGGAGCATGAGAGAGAAAGGATGCAAGTTTGCACGGGAGGAGATGACTGTTGAATTACACTTAAACTCCTGGAGATTGTAGCTGTCGGGGAAGCAGGAAGGGAATTCCACAGGCGGGAAGTGCAAGAAAAAAGAACTTATGGAGTAGAATTTGTGTTTACATTTTATTGGTTTCACAGTAAAAGAGTGGGGCCTAGATGTTAATCTTGTGCCTCGAGAAAATTCATGCATTGGGGGAAACAGAGAGCTAAGTTCATCGGAGCGGAAGCTGTGAAAGTACTTGCAGCAGAGGCACAGAGAGGCCACATTACGCCGGTGAAAAAGTAACTGCATCTGAGCTGCAATATCGGGATCGATCACTTTACAGATTCTCCGTTGTGTTTTGTCAAGAATCCCTAGGTGGGTAGCAGGAGCACCCGAACAGATATGGCAATAGTATTCAAAGCCAGGGTGGATGGTAGATTTATATATGTGCACGATGGTTTCAGACAAGAAAAACTTCCTGGCCTTGCACAGAGAACCGACTTTCTTAGCAGTAGATTTAGCTATGTATTCTACACAGTCGTTCCATTTGAGGGCTGTTGTTAACCAGAGAAGGCGCCTGATCCATGTTAATGGGTGAATGATTATATAAAATGTATATATTTATATAATATAGAATATAGATATAATATATGTGTATTATATACGTTGCTCGGGTGTAATGAAAGCTTAAAACTAATCCATGGTCCTGGAGTGCAAACTCTTTGGACGTTGGCACGAAAGACTAAAAAACCATAGTTGTTTCCAGTTAAAGCGGAGCTGTAGACTGAAAGAAAAATGAATGGATAGAAGTCAAATTTTGATTTCCTGGTATCGATACTGGTATCTCTGATACTAATCAAAAACCTAGTACATATATTGGTTTTACTACAACCACGCTCTCTCGTAGACTTACATGTCATCTTTCTCATCAGAGTACTATTAAACAACATTTCTTTGAAAAACATAAACATGTAGGTAATATCAGACAAATTTTGGTCAACAATACGGTGATCCTTACTCATACACACAGTAAGAGGAACCTGCAGATATTGGAGGCCATGTACATCAAATCAAAGCAACCAACACTCAATAAAATCAACTTTAAAACAGGAAATAACATATTACATTACATGTGACTATATGGTTTTGTTGTCATTTCGCGCTATCACGCGGTGTGACGTCATAAAACCGCATCGCAAACTTAAGAATTGCGTTTATTATTTTTGGTAACTATTGCCGTTGCCAAGCGGAGTTTTATGTCAACACAAAATAAAATCGTCGGTGATGGTGGATTTTATAATATTTCAGTTTAAACTACCTCTCTGAAGATGGCTCATGTGAGCCGAAAGCTTAGAAGAAAACCAATAAATAATTATCCAAATGTTGGAGAATTTTTGTCTTTATTTTCAACTGAAATTAAAGCTAAAATACGACGTTTAGAACGGCTCATGATTAAACATAATAGACATTAATTGTCTCTTATATTTCACAGTATATGTTTAGAAAATTACTTGCTGCTCGATATACTATATATATATATATATATATATATATATATATTTCTTTTAGAAATGAGTTATTTTCGCGACCTAGGTTTCAACTTTTCAGTATATTCAGGCGATTTACAATAACTGATTTTACCGTTTCTGAAACGCTTGAACAGCAAGTAATTTACAAAGCAGCGAGGCATGACATAAATGGCCTAAGTAAAACATATTAGAGAGCTACCAAAGACAGTTTTAAAATTGCAGATATTAACAGTGTTAAAATAGAAATAAACATTACGTTATTGTCAGATACAAAATGCACACCAATATATATATATATATTGAATTTATTTGTTTCAACATTGTTTTTAACCGTTACTCGTATTTCTACCAGCCTGTTTATTTATGTGAAATTTGTTTTAGAATATGTGCGTTATTCGGTAGGATTCAAAGCTGCGGCCCCCACAACATAGGGGAAGCCACTAATTGATCAAATCACTCGACCACGAATAATTTCTCAGTCTAAACAAAGTCAAATCAAGCCTTATAAACATATTTTTCAGTTTCTCGTAAATAATTATCTCTGCTCTCTCTATATATATTGTTATTACAATGGTTTATAAAAGTACTTATTCTTACACAATAATATTCATGTTTCATAATATTTTTCTTCTTCATATAGGTGATATTTGAACAAAAACTTGGTATAACAGTGTCTAAGTATCGATTGGAAAATTCACGAAGGCATTTTTTCTTTTCTTTTCTTTTCTTTTCTTTTCCATCCTTTTCTCTCTACGTTTTCTATTTTTTTGTGAAAAAGTTGTATTGTGTCACAAAATTTAAGCAACATCTTACTTCTGATGACGTGATGGCACAAAAGGATTCCATTAAGAAAAAAAGACAACCCCTTCATGCCTTTTCAAATCGATATATATATATATATATATATATATATATATATATTGAAAAAAGTCTCCGAAAGCAACATTCGTTGTATGGCCATTTCGGCGAGAAAAAAATGTCGTTTACTCAGCAAAGATCAAAATCAAAATTTTATTGCAAATATGAGACAAACGTTCACATTTAGGAAGATACAACGTATGTAGTTTTCTCTGCGTTTTATTTGAAAAAATAAACATATTTGGCTCTGTAATTAGATAATACTATTGACATCGAGCTCTTCTTTTGGATTATATTCATATTTATATTAATAAAATTAATATTAATAAAATATTGGGTTTTGAGATGGTACCTATAAGCTATTTCATTTTTGGATTTAACAAAATGTGTATAGATAGATAGATAGATAGATAGATAGATAGAGAGAGAGAGAGAGAGAGAGAAATACAAGGTCAAGCGATGTGTGTAATTGTGTACGTCTATGCGTGCAATACTATATCGATTAATAATCTACTTGTCCAGAGCGTTGATACGAGAGTAGCTTCTTATATTTCTTGGCTAGGGCGTATTATTTACCGAGTGGAAACCAGAAAGACGCTCTTGGATGTAGTAAAAGACAGAAAGGAAAAAAAAACGGCAAAGAGTGAGAAATAACGAGAAAATTATTTGAGGTGACTAAGGAAATGTTTTTGTTCGCTGTCGAGATTTAAGCCTAAACACGTTGGCGCTCATCCAAGAAGAAGTCAAAGAATTTCAACAAACTTGGCACTTTTATCGAGCATTCTTCTCAGGCTGGATTATTTAAGCAAAAAAGACACACATCGGTATGACATCCATCAAATCCTTATGCGCCCCCTACAAGTATATATATATATGTGTGTGTGTGTGTTTGTGTGTATCAGTTTGCGCGCGAGCGTGTGTTTAACAGTCAAAAACATATAAGATAAAATTTATATATATATATATATATATATATACGCACTACCGACTATAATTATTAGGCCACAACATTTGTTAAAAGAAATTATGTTTTTCAAACTATTTTTAGTATTTATTGCCAAATGGATAATTCTGTAGGAAAGTAAAATGCTTCTTTTGTTACTATCACTTTTCAAGGCAAGGAAGCAAAGACAAACTCATCCGAATCACCCTAAATTTTCTTCATTCTTTGATTGATGAAACTGCATGATATATGAAAATAGAATGGTTCTTTTGTTATTATTACTTTGCAAAATTTTACAAGGCAAATGGCGACAATTCACCCATCGCCCCCTTTAGATTATATATATATATATATATATATATATATATATATATATATATATACAACCGGCAATAATTAATAGGTAACCCTATTTTTAAAAAAAAGAAATAATGTATTTTATACTATTTTTAATTATTTATTGCCAATTGGATAATTCTATATGAAAATAGAATGGTTCTTTTGTTATTATTACTTTGCAAAATTTTACAAGGCAAGAAAGCACAGACAAACTCGTCCGAAACACTAAATTTTCTTCATTCTTTCATTGATGAAACTGCAATATAGGTAATTATTCAATATTTATAAATTCATTTAAAAATTCACATGTTAAAAGAACCATTCTATTTTCATTTACAATTATTCACATGGCAATAAATACTAAAAAATATCCTGAAATAGATCTTTATTTTAAACACTACGGTGGCCTAATAATTATGGCCGGTAGTGAATATATGTGTGTGTGTGTGTGTGTGTGTGTGTGTGTGTGTGTGTGCGTGTGTGTGTGTAGCGGGGGTTGTTAAACCAATGGATATATATTCCACACTATTTCAGTCAGTCAGTTAAGTGCCATACGTGATACACGCTTGGGCGATCATGTCTCGAAAGAGACATGACTGACTGGGCAGAAGATTATCTCGCAGTAGGTTGCCATTGCTTTCTGCGGTAGACTGGTTGCTGACCAAGGCTATAGAACTCAATCTGTCCTGTTATTTAACCAACAACTGGAAGGAATAGACGGATTAATACCTTTCCCAGGGGTATTTGCGCGTAGGTGAATGCAATGAATTCAGCTGGATTCGAACTCGGCTACCCGATTTTGTCTTTCCGAGCCGATATCTAATGCACCACAACGCACGTTTAGTATTTACTTTTTATAAAATGTGATCAATGTAGAAGTAAACCATTTATAGATATGTAGTTCTTCTTCTTCTTCTTCTTCTTCTTCTTCTTCTTCTTATTATTATTATTATTATTATTATTATTATAACATACTGCAACTCAAATGCTATCAGGTTTCAGTGCTCATTGCACCATAATCCGGCAGTGATGGCGCACTGAGCTCTGAAACTTGATAGCATCTGAGTTGCAGTATGCTATTATTTTAACAATAATAACAACCATATATATATATATATATATATAGTAAATAGCTAACCTAGAGAGCCAACAATCCTACCAAGGTTTCATCAAACTGGATCGTCAGGGAATGTTGGCTAAAGAGGTTTAAAAAGGCGATAAGATATAAGGAACTCCAAAACTCACGTGATGGAAACAGAAGGCACAGAAGACACACAAGGTTTTTCTTTGGCCTACGTACTTTGACTGATGCTCAAGTGCTTAGCTAGTTCTTTTTTTTTATTACCATTTTTTCCTTCCGCTTATGTACTCGGAGGTTTATTCGAAACGAGTATAACGACACATTTACATTTACATATATACTAGCAGTATAGCCCGGCGTTGCTCGGGTGTAATGAAAACTTTAAAACTAATCCATGGTCCTGGAACTCAGACTCTTTGTACGTTGGCACGAAAGACTAAAAAGCAATAGTGGTTTCTATTTAAAACGAAACAGTAGACTGGAAGGAAAATGAACGGATGTAAATCAAATTTTGGTTTCCTGGTATCGATATCAAATTTTCTGCACTATTGTAAGAACTGCAACCTTGAAACTTCTGAATAGTGTTTCTTATGTCTTTGTGTTTAAGTGTATCAAATTTGATTAAAATCGGACAACTCCTTCTATAACCCGATTTTTTTGATGATCGATTTTCGATATTTATCGGGACTACCTCTACACAAAATCTAGCTAAGAACACTCGCAGACGTTTATAATACAACTGTGTAAATTTTCACTAAAATTGGTTCAGCCGTTTCGGAGTCTATAGGTAACGGATACACACACACACAGACACACACACAGAGACAAAGTTCCATTTATAAATAAGTTTAGATTATATATATATATATATATATATATATATATATATATATATATATGAGCAAAATCTTGTAGTCTCTTTCTAAAAACAAACAACCCAACATCAATAAAATATTAGCTAATTTAGGAACAAGCATGTTAATATAATTTATTCATAAAAATCAAATGAATGTCATTTTTTTCAAGTTGACACAAACTGTCATCTGAAGATGGAATGAAAAGATAATCGAAAATGATTAAACCAAAACATAAAAAAAAATAATACAAATAAAATCTCTTTGATCATTGTTTATGAAAGCCGACAAAATGACATTAATTAATTTATGTTTATATATGTATCTAATATCAGGAAAATTATACGAAATATAAATTAGCTCCTTAGCGTTTATTAAACATTTGCATGTCATTTAAAACTAGAAAATATTTTTAGCTCGTAAGAAATATTAAAAGCTAGCAATTATTTACTGATACAATTCCATAAATACTATTTAACCCATAGCTGGAAGAAAGAAAGTGGACTCAGACCTTTCTCTAGGATATTTGCACATAAATTAATATTACGAACTAGACCGAAATTGGGACTAGGCTCTCCGATTTCCAATAACGAGCTGTTATTTTTGATACCACTTGCGCATTCATGTTAATTCCCAAACAGTCCCATATGCATATACTGACCAGGCTTAATGTCGCTTATCTTCATTGATCCGACGAGGAACAATGTTTCAAGGTGTCAGGGACATACGCATCTGCAATATAACAAAAAAAAAACTTTTTTACAAAATCATGTGTCGATCTTTAAGGAAATTTGTATAAATTCTGCTATCAAGTAAAACCAAAAAGTACATGTCGCGAATTAATTATATTTTTTTTTTAATTTATTATGTTTCTGACTTTTCTTTTCTATCCATCACTTCTCACGTGCCACAAGACACACGATGTCGACTTGAGGACTGAAAGTCGTTAAAACAGCTAAATGATTTACCCGATTATCCCAGCCTTCGCATAAAGTAATTTAAACATAGCACACAAATACACAACTGATGCTCGGTAGACGCCTTGGGAGCAGGTTTTGACCTGGTTAGAGCGCACAGATACAATATTGCTCCGAGGCTGACGACTGAGGCGCGTCACTTGCATATGAGCTGAATGTACATAAATATTTGTCAAATTAATTAAAATAAAACAAATATTGTCATCCGAGGATCTTTCACACTTTCCCTGATCACGTCACTATGCCTATCCAGGATGTTTTTCCGCCTGAATTCATCCTGCATATATACAAGTCAACCATCCGTCCGTGCATGGAGTACTGCTGCCATTTAAGGCCAGGCGCCCCTGCCGTTCTCCTCAGTGTTCTCGACAGGCTCCAAAGGAGAGTCTGTAATGTGATATGTACTGATCTGGCGGCTCGACTGCAGCCACTTCCCCACCGTCGAAATGTGGCCTCCCTTTGTCTGTTCTATAAATACTTTCATGGCTTCTGCTCGGACGAACTTAAGTCACTGGTGCCTCCTCAACAGGTGTTTACTCGTGTAACCAGACTGGCAACTGGGTCCCACCCACTCACAGTCAGGTTAGTCAAATGCAGACGACAATTCTACTCCTGCAGCTTCTTCTCTCGCACTTCCCACCTGTGGAACTCGCTACCATATTCTTGCTTTCCTGACGGCTACAACCTCCAGAAATTTAAATGCAATGTCAATACTCATCTACTAACCACTGGACTCTAGCTCTCTCCCCACCCCCGTATATCCTTCCCTTTCTCTCCACCTATGTATCTGTCATCGCACCTGCTTTCTCAGCTTTCTATTGCTCCTTTCTAACTAGTTTGTACTCCTCACTCATTTCTAATTAATCTTTTTACAATTATGTAGCCCCCTGCACATCAGTGGCGTTTCCGCCTTGCTCGGGGTGAAATGATTAAAAAAAAAACATATACGCCATCTCTTGCCGTTTTCTCTCTTCCGACTGTATTTTTTTTTTTTTTCATTTTTTTGGACTGATGGATCCAGTTTGTTTCTTCGCCTTGATGACACAACTGACAGTTAAAAACTGACACCAACAATCTCCGCGATCTATCTGTAAGTCTTGCTAGTGTGTTCATGCAGCGTTACACTTTTCGTGAACTTCCCTGGGGTAACGTCCATCGCAGACAATAGCCATAGGACAACTAATCTTTTGTCGAGATAATAGTGCCTGGGTGTGATAAAAATTTGATTCACTCACAGATGACGCAGTATGTTTCAATTTCAAACAGATTTCATCATGCACCCCGAAAAAAGATTCAAATTGCTGCGCACCACTCCAAATGATCAAAACTGAGGAAAAAACAGAAATCGATTACACCCTGTCACTGCAGTGGGTCTAAAGCTGATCGTATGCTGAAAAAAATAAAGTAAAGCAGTTGTTTCAATTAATTTGCACAAGGGTGTATGTTAATTAAATGTCGTTTAAGAAGATTGTTTCTACTTACCAGTATTTATTCTTAAAGTATTTACTTACCAGTATTTATTCTTTAAAACAAATAAAGTAGTGATGACCTATGATGGAAAAACAACTCTTCTTTATGGCAACGAATGTGAGACAATTTCCCCACAGATGCAGAGAAAAATTGAGACAAAAGAGCTGTGGTTCTGCCGAAACATGCACATAATTCTAAGGAGGAAACTCGAAGGACATTCTAAAAACAATCGAAACGAAAAGGACGTATGCTTAGTTTAAATTTATGAGGCGGATACCGAGAAAAGAAGGTCTGGAAAATTTGATACACACAGGATATATTAAATGCTAGAGGAACAAAGGAAAATAATGAGTATTTTTGTTACTAGTGTATATGATTGGCAAGGCAATGAGAGGTTTGAATATTGAAAAAGCAAATATTGCTGAGACGTACGCACGATTGGAAGCTGTGGATAATTATGATCATCTACGCCCTGGTGGGTCTTGACATTTAAGAGAAGATGATTAGCCATGATTTTCAATTATAGACATGAGATAAAAATCGACATATGTTATTTTATAGATAGATAGGATGTGTTGAAAGAATTCATTTTATTTACATACACGGGTGATACTCAGTGTCATTTGTATTGACTCATGGTCTCTCTCTCTCTCACTCACTCACACTCTCTCTCTCTCACTCACTCACTCCCTCTCTCACTCACTCACTCTCTCTCACTCTCTCTATATGTATACACACACACACTCACACACACACACACACATATATATATATATATGAGATGTTATAGTCATTCCAACTAAAGAAAAACTTATATTATATTTAATAAAAACATATGCGACCAATCTTTTGGGTTATAAATGGATGTTTTTGCAAAATATATTATATATATATATATATATATATATATTGCTACATGTGTTTCTGCTCCTGTGACCTGTGTCAGGCAAAGAGTGGTTGCTTCTACATATTATTAAAAAGAATTATCTTTATATTTTCGGGTTTCTATCATCGTCTTGTTTGTGTGCAGCAGTAATTCACACTTTTTTGTAATTGTTAAAAATTTCTTGCACTTTAAGGGCCAATAAAACTATTAGAATAGGCCAAATATCGGGCGGAGAAGAGGTTTTATTCTTTCTTTGCCAGTATATGTATTCCTTCATACATATATACTATATTATTATCAGGAATTATTGCATATATATATATATATCTCATATGAATTTTTTTATTAGTGGCGTCAGCTATATGTCAGGCCCGGGACTTAGTGAGTGATGTGTTAATAATATATATATATATATATAATTATTATTATTATTATTATTATTATTATTATTAAAATTTTGGGTCTAATCTGATTAAGAGTTTACAAATTACAGTTATTAAGTGAAGCCTTTGTTGCAAACTTTCAAACAATGGATAAATTTGAATTTCGTCTTTTCATAAAGCATTGCCTTCTGATGGAAAAACATACTGATCAAGCAAAGCAATGATTTCATAAGTGCTTTTCGGACTCTACTCCGTCGGAAAACAACGGTTAGGACGTAGTATTCAGAGTTTAAACGCTGCCGTACAGACACAAATGATGCTGAAGTCGCTCAAAATCGGAAGTAGTCTCAGATAACACAAAGAAATCTACAAACTCTTTTAACAAGAGGATGGTGGGGTTTGGTAAGGATACCTAGAGGAAAATTGTTAAGACCGACAAGAGCAAGTGGAAGTCTGTGATCGCCTACGTCCTGAAAGGAATCGCCATATAAAAGAGAAGAATGTTTTTTTTACCATAAATACATTTTGGCACTATTTTGGAATCTACTGATAGTCCTCTTAAAACATTATATAAATGCACTACTGTTTTAATAAATAAGCCTTCCTGAATAGTGGGTGCCTTTTAATATGACTGTGTAGTATCAAATTAAGTTTATAACATGAAGTGATAAGTAGAAGAATTTCAATGATAATTTCAACAATTTCATGCGCCTTATAATTCGATTACTCCACAGAAACTTTTTTGTCTACTTCTTTATTCCTTTTTTTTTGTGTGTGTGTTTTATTCTCTGTAATGCATTTTTTTCTTTTATTTACTTGTCATCATCACCACCATGATCATTAGTCACCTGAAGAGGTGTGGTCGTGAGGTCACTACATAGCTCAGTTCCATCAACCAATCTGGATTGAAAACCGGAGAAGTATTCATTCATGCGTAGTGTGACTTGATCAAATTAGACCTGGTGGAGCCCAACTCTCCCCAGATCGATCCAAAGCCGATATCTTCCGGCTTTTAGGCTTACCTTGGCCGGTGATCTCACTCTAGAAAGCCCTCGGCACAGTGATGTCGTTTCTTCACCACACTGGTTGCGGTCAAAGCAATGAAGCCCAGTTTATCCCATTGTATTAAACAACCGTTGATCCTACAAGAAAGTTTGTACGTCCTTTAATATATCATGTTTTTATTTTTACTCACCCACCTCATCAGTGGGAAAATTGATATATTTACCAGTGATCTGGCCATACAGTGGGTTACAAGGTACTAGCAACACTTGCTTCCTATAACTCGACATGACAAGTGATAGGAAGCCTTCTCAGAACACTCATTACTAGTGCTACTGATATGATTTCTTCTGTTTTGGAAATGATGTGAAGAATCACCGAATTATCAACAAAATTAAGGTTAATTCTTCTTCTTCTTCTTCTTCTTCTTCTTCTTCTTCTTCTTCTTCTTCTTCTTCTTCTTGTGCCTTGTCCGTCCAGGACGTAGGCGATCATGGCTTTCTACGTCTCTCTATGACTGGTGTCACTCAGCACGTTTTACCCCTATTACACCGCGCAACACTCCAGTCAAGTACGTTACTCGCTGTTCTCCCCTGTATCTCATTTCCTCCACCTGGTCTGTTAGTATCAGGGGTTCTTCAAGCCCTTTTTCCTCTTTGCATGTCTCAGAAACTTCAGCTACCTCTTCCTGGTGCTCAGTATTAATTTCCTTTTCGTTTCCATCCTTTCCAAAACCTCATCATTGCTCACATGCTCGACCCATGGTATCTTCAGCATTCTTCTGTATAACCACATTTCAGTTGCCTTAAGTTCTTCCTTCATCTTCGATTATACCGTCCAGCATAGAAATAGAAAACAAATATATAAGAATGAGCGCTCACAGCGCTCACTGCGTTCACGTATAAAGTTAAAGATTTAATTCAGTGTGTTGGTTTATGACTTACCAACACTTTGTGAGTTCAAATAACAGTCAGAAAATATTTTTTTGTTAGTAACATTTTTTCTTTTATTTATTTGTTTATTTCCGCGAATGTATATTTCATTAACAGTTACTGCATGAATTTACTCAAGCGACTAGACAAGCGGCTAGGTCCCAAATTTTTACAACGAAATCAATCAAATGTAACTGCAACTTCTACTCTAATAGCTTCTTTGCTCGCACTCCCCGCCTGTGGAATTCTCTCACGTATAATTACTTCACTGAAAGCTACAATCTCCAAGAATTTAAGCGCAAAGTCAATTACAATCTCTTATGTTCTTGACTCACATCTTTTCCCTGACTAATTTGTACCATTTCTTCTTCTTTTCAACTTCATTATCATACAACCCATTCTTTTCTTGCTTATTCTCTGAACTCCCCAGTAACTTGTTCCTCTTTCTCATCATTCACCCCTTCTGTAATCCCCTGCGCACCAGTAGCAGTTCTGACTTGCTTGGGGTGAAATGATTTTAAAAAGAGGTTTGGGCATCACGAAGTAGTTAGCAAGCTTGTATTGCTGGAATCATTGCAAATGAGTTGTGAGTTCAATCCTCACTGGGTACGCCATACTTTGGCCTTGTTTTACATTGACGCTGCGCTACAAAAATCACTATATTTCATTTACATTTTTTTAAAGAAGTAACAATGATTTTCCAAATACAAGTCATAGATGGGAAGAGAAGCGATAGATTCATACGTATCTCAAGGTTATCTGCGCATAAGTAAGTTTGACCATCTCTAGTGGAATTCGAACTCAGCTTCGGCATTTCTCATTCTAACCAGTTATCGATTACACTAACTGCACATCTATAGATCTATCTATAGCCCGGTTCACACTCCAGCCACGTCTATCGAACAAGTTAAGAGGCTCATCCCTTGTTCCCTGTTTAGGATGTAGTTTCCGGCTTTCTCTTTTCCAATCTTCTCACATTGGTTTCTTTTTTCTTTCAATTGGAGTAGATAGATCGATCTATCGCCCGGTTCACACTCCACCCACGACTATCGAACAGGTTAAGAGGCTCATCCCTTGTTCCCTGTTTAGGATGTGGTTTCCGGCTTTCTCTTTTTCAATCTTCTCACTTTGGTTTCTTTTTTCTTTCAATTGGAGTAGATAGATCTATCTAATGCCCGGTTCACACTTCACCCATGTCTATCGAACAGGTTAAAATGCTCATCCCTTGTTCCCTGTTTAGGGTGTGGTTTCCGGCTTTCACTTTTCCAATCTTCTCACTTTGGTTTCTTTTCTTTTCCAATTGGAATAGATAGATCTATCTATCGTCCGGTTCACACTCCACCCACGTCTGTTGAACAGGTTAAGAGGCTCATCCCTTGTTCCCTGTTTAGGATGTGAAGTAAATTGTGATGTAAATCCAGAAGTACGAGAAAATGTCCTTATTAAAAGAACTGGGGTATTGGAATTAAGATTTGCTGGGTGGATTTTTCTCCAAAAATATTAATCTGTTTCAAGCTGGTAGACCTGCTCAAAAAGAAAATTCGGGTAGAAATGATAAGTAAACTGTAAAACAAATCGAAACTTACTTTTATATATATATATATATATATATATATATATATATATATATATATAATTGGCTTATAAGATACGAAAATTTTTAACTTAATTTTTTATTCTAAATAACTTTTGTTTTAATTTATC
>JBBBDQ010001066.1:607500-645000 GCA_037127315.1 Ascarosepion bandense | reverse complement strand
TAAAAAATCCCTATATAAAGGAACCCGAAGTATAAGTGTCCTTTTATCAAGAAGAGATAACTGAAATTTCTAAGACATATAATGATGAAATAGACTTGGATATTTTGATACTCACGAAACCGATTTAATGCATGATGTACATAAAAAACAATGCATAACCTATTTAGAAAGTTTGTGTTGGCGTGAGATTAAAAAGAAAGTGAGATTAAAACAATCACATCAGTTATTAAGAACTACAAAGGAAAGGAAATGTGGAGAGCTATAATCGCCTGGTTGCTGAAGGCACACGGATAAAAGTAGTAGTTTTTATATATACAAAATGTCTGTACAGTTTTAATACATACCCGCTACTTTTTGGAACCTGACGATTCCATTCTCGTTCCGAATGGAAACGTTAACCTCACAAACTCGGTAAAGAAACGTGAAAACTATCGATTGTCGTTTACTCAGACGCTTTCGTTCGACAATTAAATCATCGCATCAACCGTTAACAAAAATTTGTTTAAAAAATTCTGTGAAAATTTAAGATCTTTCTTGGTCGTTTTAATTTTGTTCATCTGAACAAAAAAAAAAGAAATTCGTTTTTTGAATCCTTCAATTATATCCTGGTTATGACACATCCGTACTTGCACGCGGTCTGCTTTCGCGACAGAAACATAAAATATTCCCACTTATTTCTCTTTCGTCTGTGCGTGCTTCCTCATAAATCTGCGTCTGTTTTTTCAAACGTTTTCTTTTAATGACATTTTTTTCAAATGCGGTCAAGATATGTTACGATAGCCAAAATGAAGTCAGTCATAATAATTACCCGCTTTTTTATCCTTCATATTTAAAAAAAAATATCTGTCTGCCTCTTTGTCCCTCAAAAACGTGCATCCACTTCATGAATCATCATTTAATAGTGATTTAACTAGGTTATTTCGCTGAGTTAGGATATCGTCTTTTCAACTTCCTTACGTCACATCCGGTGATGATTTCCGTTTGTCTTGATCGCTGACGTAGTAAACGAAAAATAAAATAGTAATTTGAAAATTCTTTTGCTCGAAGAAAGTTAGCATTTTTCTAATAACATTGTACAAATGAAATTCTGTAATTACAGAACTGTATCGATTAGTTTTTATTCGAAATCATTACTCTAATTAGCGACTATCAGTAATAGGCGGCAGTTGTGTCAGAACAATGCTTCACCTTTGAGGCCGAAAGATTGATTCAACGACCGCGAACCTTCGGCTATATGGCAGATTGTATACATGTGCGCATATATATGTAGTTTTAGTGTAAAACATTTGTTTTGGAGAGAATGAAAACGAAAATTAAACTTAAAATTAATATCAAGAGGTGACAGTTAAAGTTTCTGGGAAATATAATGAAGAAGAAGGGATTGGAGAATATAATGCTCACAAGACGGCTAGAAGAAATGAGTGACAGGTGAAAATAACGCGTGACATACTGGATGGGTTTCAGCAAGTACATAGCAGACAGGGCTTGTAAGAAATACTAACAGAAAAGATGTTAAGAGCTACAAGGTATAGGAAGATATGGCGGGCCATGATCGTCTACGTCCTGAAGAGACACGGCACATAAAAGACGATTTGCCAGCACGGAGCAACTCATATGATAACGATAAACTGTGACAGTATTAGATTAATCAGATGGGAAAGCAATTCTTTGGCTGAGGAGGGAGATGTCTCCTCAGGATGCCACAACCTATTAGGGTTCAGCGGATAATGGGTAGCCTGGCTTTGTTGTTGGATGGCTGTTGGCTTATTTCTATATAACTGGATATATTGAGTTTCATATGTTTTTGGTATGCTAAATCATTTGGGTTAGATTCTAGTTTTAGTGCATTAAGAATAAATTTTTCCATCTCAGCGATATAAGTGCTTCATTTTCTTCTAAGTTTGCATGAGTGACATCCGAAAGGCTACAATACTTAATATCGGTCCTTGATTTTGTATGCTTCCTTGTTTTTTAAGATAGGATTTTTGCTTGACACTGTAAGTAATGTATTCATAGTTTAAGTTTAATCTGATGTCTTACCTATATATTCTGAGCATTACTTTTGGTCAGAGCTCTAGTTCAGTTTTGATATTACATTTAGAAACTTCAAAGCCTTTTTGCATTTATGTTTAAAGTAATTAATATGCACCTTGAATTTAAATTTTCTATCTAATATGATTCTTAAATATTTTATTTATTAAATAGGTACTTAGTTCCCATAAGGGAATTAAGTGCCTATTTAATTTTAATTCTGGATCGAAGTGGTAGTTTTTGTTTTGGAGAAACAAGAATCCATTTTCATTTGTCCATTTTTCTATCTTATTTAATCATATTTGTACATGTGTTTCAAGAAAAGGCATGTTTAGTAATGAGTATGGTATTGAGAGATCAACCGCATATAGGGATTTTTTTAAATTTTCTGTATTAAGAGTTTTGGTAATACTGTGTATTCTACAGAAGGATGCTACGGATATCGTGGACTGAGCATACAAGCAACGACGAAGTGTTAGAAAGAATGGCAACAAAAAGGAAATTGATGCTGAGCATCAGGAAGAGACAACTGAAGTTCCTGGGACATGCAATGAGGAAGGAGAGCCTGGAGAACCTGATACTGACTGGACAGATAGAAGGAAGGAGAGACAGAGAAAGGCATCGGATAGCATATTTGCAGGGTCTGATCAGGTGGATGACGGAACGGGGGTTGCCAGGAGCAACAGGAGTAAACATACTAAGAGCCACAAGGGATAGGGAGACGTGGAGATCCATGATCGCCTACGTCCTGAAGGGACAGGGCACATAGAAGAAGAAGAATACTGTGTATTTTGAGAGTAAATAATGAAAGTTCTACCTTGTGGTGGTCCTGTCGCTTGCTTGTGTGTGTGTTATTTCTTGTTTCCATTTCAACTAATTAGAGCAAACATATCAATCCATAAATCCCGGGCCGGACATATAGATGAACCCAACTAATAAAACATTAATATGATTTCTATGAAGAACTAACCTTCAAATGACACGTGACAAAATTTAGGCCTAATCGGATTGTTATTTTACAAATTACATTTATTAAATGAAGCTACTGTTGCAAATTTTAAAAATAATGGAGAAATCTGATTTTCGTGTGTTGATTAAGCATTGCTTTCTGATGGGAAAATACTGTTCAATCAAAGCAATGGCTTGATAACAGTTATTCGGACTGTGCTCCGTCGGAAACAACGGTTAAGATTTGTTATGCTGACTTTAAACGCGGTCGTACAGACAAAAATAATGCTGAACACCCAGGTCGCCCAAAATCGGCAAACAGAAAAAAAAATATCAGCAAAAAATCTACAAACTCGCGTTGGCCGAAAGTAAACTGAACTTTCGTGAGATAGCAAAGAAGGTGAACATATCGGAAGGTAGTGTATTCACCAATTTGCATGAACTTTTGTCACTGAGAAAGTTGTGTTTAAATTTGGTGACGCGTTTGCTCAGAGTCGATCTAAAAAACAAAGCCTCGACGATTCAGAGCGATGCTTACAACTGTTTCAACTCAACAAGAAATAATTTTTGCTTAAATATGTGACAATGGAAGAAACTTGGATCCTCCACTTCACACCGGCGTCAATTCGGCAGTCAGCTGAGTGCAGAGCAGCAGGTGAAGCCCATCCAAAACGGCGAAAGACGCAAACACGAGCATGCAATGTTTTGGCCTCCTTATTCTGGGGTTCATTGATTACCTTGAGAAAAGAAAAACCATCAATAGCGAATCTTATATAGCATTATTGGTGCGTTTGAAGGAACTGATCGCCAAAAACCGGCCATATAGAAGAAAAACCTGCTTTTTCACCAAGAAATCGCATCGTGTCACAAGTCGATCGCAACAATGACAAAACTGCATGAATTGCATATCAAATTCCTTCCGCATCCACCCTAATCTCCAGTTTGACCCCCAACGACAACTGGTTGTTTGCAGACCTGAAAAGAATGCTCCAGGGAAAGAGATTTGGCTCCAATGAAGAAGTGATATCAGAAACTGAGGCGTATTTTGAGGCCAAAGACAAATCGTTCTACAAAAAAGGCATGAAATTGTTAGAGAAGCATTAGAATCAGGATATCACCCTAGAAGAAGACTATGTTAATGAATAAAGTCGAATGTTGCCTAAAAGTTGTTGTTTTATTAGTTAGGACCGGGATTTATTGAGTGATGTGTTATAAACATGACACCGGAAGTCGAAGGCGTTAACGCGGGGTAACCTATATCTTAATTTGGGTCGCTTTTGTTTACAAAAGACGATCCAAGCTGTGCTTCCCAAATTTATGAAGACGTTCATCTATTCTAAAACAAGCGTGCCTGTTATTTAGTTTTTCCATACTTAAATGATTGTGAAATAGATAACAGCGTACTTCTCTCAATTTATCACTAATGGATTCCTCCCCGTTATGGCTTCATACAAGGATAAATATTTCGTGTCTATATATTCCTGGTGTAAAACGGTAAGTTTTTTTCTCCTTGTGCTAGGTCCTTTTACGACGGAGGCAGTTATGTTTCTTCACAGTTTTATTTTTTATTTACTTTAATCTCTGTAAAACGTGTACAAACATGACTGTTCTTGGGGGATTTCCATTTCTTCTTGTTTGTGGCCCTTCAGAACGGGGGTGAACATAGATATCCACATCATTTTATCCCTTTTAGCGTGGAGTAAATTTAATTTTTTTCTATACCACCCATCCGGTTACACTATTCATTCATACAGGCTACTCAGGTACCTTACTCTCTCGCCCTCCATACAATCAGTGAGTATTAGGTTTTCTGAGTCGTCCTTCCTCGTTATGTTTATCCATAAAATTTAAGCTGCCTTTTTTGAATCTGAATATTTATTTTTGTTTTTATTTTCTGCTAACTGTCTGTGGAGATAGCATTCTCAGTATCCTTCTGTAGTTCAGCATTTACATGGCCTGCACTCTTCCCTGCATCCATGAACCGTCAAATCATAGTTGTTATTCTTCTTAACTAGTTGCATGCCAAGATTAATAAGTTGAATCCACCTACTATTTAACCTATATGTCAAATAGGGTTAATGCCTTTCCCATGTTTATAAAAAATCTTATATTAAGTATAATTTTATAAAAAATTATTAATTCTTACATTAATGTCGACAGTTCTATTTTAGGAATGGTGAATGTTAATTGTTTCACGTGTGGGAATTGTCATGAGTTCTTTTGCTTTCTCTACGATTTTTTTTAATTCGGACTTTTTTTTCATATCTTAGATTTAAGACTAATCATGTAGAGCAGGGGTCCTTAAGACGTCTTTCCCCATTACCCATTTTCCCATGGAAAATCTTTCCACCGCAGACTTGTATAGCAGATATTCAAATGTATACAAACATTGTTTTGTAAAAGTTACTAGTTCGTATACTGAATTTATGATGCCGTACAAAACACCTATTTGAGGTAACAAATAATACTGACTTATACGAGAGAGGCTGCTGACACTACCGCATTAAAGAACGAACGAACGAAAATTGGACCATTGAGAACTATATACAGATATCGAAATATTCCTTTTGGAGTTATTTAAATTTTATTTAACAATGTGACCCAGTTTTTCCCATTTAGCGTATTTATTTTTTATGCAAGTTTTTCATATCTCCTTAGAATATTTTTCGGGTAGCATATGTTGAAAGTAAGCCATTCTTTATAACGTCAGTTTTGTAACGTTATTCTCGGGTACATAGTCTAATTTTCCTGAAACGAGACTACCATTTGGTCAAGCCTCAACTGCGTTCCCCTTCGCCCGGAGGCAAAGGTTCTGACGAGGTTAGAGTTCGTGCTGATGCAGAGCACAAAAAGGTATTTATCTGTCTCCCCTTCGAGGTAAAATGTGGTACAAGGCCACAAAGGAATCCGAGCCCTAACGCCCGAGCAGAAATTTCTGCGGCAGACTGGTTGCCAGCCAAGGCTGTAGAAACCAAACTGTTCTATTATTTAACCCATAACTGGAGGGAAGAAACCGATTAATACCTTTCCTAAGGTTATTTGTGCGCAAGTGAATGCAAAGAATTCAACTGGAATTCGACATCGGCTTCTAGTTTTTTATTGACTCTGCACATGGCGGGGTCAGGTACCGAGTCTAATGTTTCCCTAATGAGATTCGCGCTTCGGCCGAGCATCGTCTGTGTTCGTCTCCTCCCACAGCAAAGAACACACCCAGGCTTCTGTCTGAGTGCTTTATATACAAAATATTTAGAGTCACGTGATCCCAGTAACACAAAATCATTCAACGGTCATATTTGTTGTCTGGTGATTTGTGTTCGATTACACGTGTCGGTATCGATGCTTTCTTCCTATGCGTTCTTCTTAAATAACCCATAGAAGTTGATATGTCGTTAAATAGATACGAATAACATGGGTTCTTCCTGCCTTGAGTAAAGCTTGCAAAAAAATTGAAAAATTTTGGTGAAGGCACCGAGAAACCAATTCATAGAACCGATCACAATTTATTCCATTAATATGCAACATCGCAAACTTGAGAATGTGGGCATTATTGGTTTGTAGAGAAAAACTAATAGGTAAAAACGTAATTTTATCATTTAGTAATATCGAACAAAATGCCAAATACAGGTGGGGGATATTAGAATCAAGCAAGTACAAAACTTTAAATACCTAGGAAGTGTTCTAACAGGAGATGGAAAGTGCGACACAGAGATCTGAAAGCGAATTGGCATGGCAAAGGACACGTTCCAGAAGCTGAGTAAAGTACTAACACACAGGAAAATTTCACTAGAAACAAAGAAAAGAATGCTGGATTGCTATGTGATGTCAGTTCTTCAATACGGCAGTGAATACTGAAAAATATCATAAAAAATGAGGAAAAAAAGCAGCGGAAATGTGATTTTAGAGAAGGGCGCTGCGGATATCATGAACCGAACATGTGAGCAATTATGAGGTTTTGGAAAGAATGGCAACGAAAAGAAAATTAATACTGAGCATCCGGAAGAGACAACTGAAGTTCCTGGGACATGCAATGAGGAAGGAGGGCTTGGAGAACCTGACACTGACAGGCCAGATAGAAAGAAAACGAGACAAGAGGAAGGCAGCGGATAACATATTTGAAGGGACTGATCGGGGGTTGCGTGGAGTAACAGGAGAAAATATATTAAGAGCCACCCGGGATAGGGAAGCGTGGAAAGCCATGATCGCCTACGTCCTGAAAAGACAGGGCACAAGAAGAAGAAGAAGAAGAAGAAGAAGAAGAAGAAGAAGAAGAAGAATATCGATTAACTAATATTAGATTTTCATTTTTATAATACCTGATTTTAAGACCGTGGTATTGCACTTAAATAGAAAGTTGGGGGTTTGACATGATAGATAATTGCACTAAATATCATTTCCAATTCTGTATCGCTTTTTGAGTAAACCAGTTTGAAGATTAAGTTTAAGTTCAAAATCGCATCGTTCAAACTTCATTCCGGTAATCAGTGAGAGACATACGACGGATTTATAATCAGTGAGGGACTTATACGACGGATTTATAATCAGTGAGGGACTTATACGACGGATTTATAATCAGTGAGGGACTTATACGACGGATTTATAATCAGTGAGGGACTTATACGACGGATTTATAAAATTTGTAATCTACTGAAGCTTTACAAATTGTACAGGACAAATGCATGACACAAATACATTATTACTAAATCGTTGTACCGTCAAATATGACCATTATTTACTTAAAAGGGAAATTATAATAAACCATTTAGTTATATTATAATGTAATATGTTATACAGTGCAGTAATTTTAGTGTTATTTTCAATAAACAATGCAAATTTAAAACATTTTGTCATATAATTTGTGCCCATCAGTATTATGGTCTTGTTACAGACTTTCATCTATTTTTTGCTTTTATTCATTTTTATCTTTCAAATGATCTAACAAATTTTATTCATTAAGTAGCATTTTTGTCATAATGTACAAATTTTTTACACAGCTTTTACATATTGAATACATTATAAAATGCGTATTTTTTTTTGTCGTGACTCATATTTAGAACCTTGGTTTGAATATATTTTCAATTCAATGTATCTAAACAAAAGATATTAATTTTATTTAGATTTATTCTTGATACAGTAAAAATTCAAAGTCAATTTGAGTTTGAGTTTTGTCTAACAGCATATAAACTTTTGTGGGTTATTTAATTCCAAAAATTTGGGGTTTTCCGGCATTTTTGTAATGTTCGGTTATCATGAAAGGTTGATTTAATTAGATTTTAATAAAATGTTTTGTTTTTATTATTATAGAAAACTAAAAATGTCTTCTACTTTTGTATTCAAAAAAGTTCTGCTCAGAATAATTTTTTCTCTAAACATGAGTTACGGTAATCATTTTTACGGTAATCATTTTTACGGTAATCATTTTTTTACTTCAAAACTGTATACTTTTCTATAAAAGTGTATTTTTATACTTTCATCGTTAACCCCCAAATGGGGGTTAGAACACTATTTGCCCATAGCTGGGACCCTAACAGCTGCTACCACTCCGGGTCAGGGTGGACCTGGGAACAACAGCAATTAAGAGATGGTTCCATGCTCCTCAAAACCTCCCAATCATGGGCCTTACTGCAAGATGCAGTTTACCATCATGCCCAGAACCTAACGTCAGTTTGTAAATAAAAAACTGTGGAAAGTTTTGTACATTTTTCTGGCTATATTTAAAACTAAATGTTTAAAAACTGGTGCAAACTATAAACCTTCTTTTGGGTAGGAGTACTTTTCACATTAAACCTAATCGATTACACTGAGTGCATTGTTAATTTAAAATGTTTTAAAAAAATCAACTTACTGTATTGTACAGTTTGTATATCTTCTTTAAATGACACTGGATACTCTTCGTATTAAAAAAAAAACGAGAGAGAGAGAGAGAGTGAGAGAGAGAATGCCAGTTTTCATTTGAGCGAACGAAGAGACGAATACAGAATTTGAAAGAATAAACCTGACTATAAAAATCGCTTCTAGATTTTTATTGAGCTGAAAAAACAAAAAAAAAAAACTTAAAAAATTTAATGGCCTTCATCCCGGAATAAAATGAATCGTGGGATATTTACGAACATAATCTGGCGCATGTCCAGTTAGCGATGGGAAAGTCTTAAACAATTTGCGTCGCACTAAACTTCCAAACGGGGATGTTTGCCGGCATTGAAAAATACCATTTGGATTTATGCTAGTTCACCGATGAGAATAGCCGCAACTACCTCAACCAGCAAGAGGAACCGCTCACTCGGATATCTAGATACGTTTCTGTTTGTTGCCGCTTCACTCGCGATCCGTCCCTTAAGCATGGAGCTTGGTTGGTTTACATATTCTGAGGTGAAGCGAAAAGTACAATAAACTGTCTTGCAGCCAACCCTCAAAACAATCAATCACCTTCAGCATTGTCTGTTGGGATGGATCTTTGCCAGCTGATTTTGTAATATTTTTATCTCTTTATTGGCACACACACATACACACACAAACATATCTATCTATCTATCTATCTATCTATCTATCTATATATATATATATATATATATATATATATATATATATATATAATCACTTCATCCCGTGCAAGGTAATAAATTAATGAAGATAAATATTGATTAAAAAGTAATAAGGAGTTTGAGTTTGAGTTTTGTTTAACGGCATATCAACACCTCTATGGGTCATTTAATTCCCAAAAAGAAGGGGTTTAAGGTATTTTTTATAATGTTCGATTATAGTGAGAAGGTTGATATAGTCAGATTTTAATGAATTTTTTTTTGTTTTTATTCTTCTTTATTTTAGAAAACTGAAAATTTCTTCTAGTTTTGTATTCAAATATGCTTGGCTAAGAATAATTTTTTCCTTTAAAAATGTGTTCTGGTAAAAAATGTTTTCTTTATAAATGTATTATTGTTAATATTTTTTTTTCAAAAATGTATATATTTCTATAAAAAAATATTTTTATTCTTTCATAGTGTTTTCACCCCAGTTTGGGGGTTAACTATTTGCCCATAGCTGGGACACAAACAGGTGATACCTTCCGGGTCAGAATGGATCTGGGAACAACAGCAATTAAGAGGTAGTTCCATGCTCCTCACAACCTCTCAATTAGAGGCCTTGCTGTCGGATGCAGTTTACCGTCATACCCAGGACCAAATAAAAAGGAAAAGAGTTCCACAAACGAGAAGTGTGAAAACATAAACTGTTAGCAGAGAATTTACATCTAACCATTTTAATTGTTTATATGATGAGACCTTGCTGCGAACCAAAAACTGCACTCAAGTATATAAAGTCTAGGTACGATAGATATAAGTTCTTCCAACTCTTCCGAACAATTACCGTGAAATTATTTATAGAAAAGACAGAGGAACTATATACCACAAAATAAAAAAACGAATATTATATTAATAAAATAAAATAAACCCTTACAACATTAACAAATCACTCCAGTCCATCCACTCATAGATAGTAGTAAAATAAAAAATGTCTACCCATTTTTTTAAAAACTTAACATCCCAGTATAAGAATTACCTAGACAAAACTAAAAAGTGACCTGTCCAAAACTAAACTATACCGCCTCCCTCTCCTAACCCAAAACCGTATCTCTATGGTTACAAACTGCCAACAGACCGGCTTAGACATACTAAATTCCCATCCCACACATCACTTTCATATCACATTCCCAAGAATGAATCGTGCTCCACCATTTATTTTTATTTCCACTAATCACTAGAAGAAGGGCAGTTGTGCTTTGAAATACGAGAATTTTGTGTAGAGATACTATGCTTTTACAAAACATTGTAACAACTATTACAATATAAAGCTGTACTTTGTATCGAGCAATCTTTATAAATGTAAATGCTTCAACAGTGGCTTTAAAGTCTACGTGTTCTATCACTTTCTTACAATACACTATATATATATATAGATATAAAATTCATCAATATTTTTTAAATTTTAAATTAATTTAACGTTTTAATATGCGTTTGGTATATAGTCTAAACATTTTCATTTAGATTATGTTTAATTTGTTTATGTTTTTATCGCTTTTCTTATTAAGTGTTCCACATTGTGATAACTGACGATCTACAAAAAGAGGTGAAATGTATTAAGAAATTTGACCCAAATTTATGATCTCGGGATTAAAGCACAATATGCAGAAATTTACATTAGTAAACTGATTTCCCCTTTAATTCAATTATCTTTTAAAATCGAAATCATAACCAGACGCATTACGGTGAGCGACTAATGTATTGTTTTGAATTGAATGACTGATTCGGGTTTTTTTTTTTGTGTGTCAACCCTTTACTGCTTATTTAAAGACAGAAAATATCTTAAGATTGTTGGCTTTTTATTGCATAATAATAATTTATTGATATAAGTCTTACTAATTAAATCCGGAGAAGGTATGTTTTACCAATTAAACCGTTTCAGAAGGGTATCTGCGCCGAATGGATATAACAAACCCAAAAGGAATCATTAGTACTGACAGTTGGAATACCGGCTGCAACCACTGTCTCACCGGCGTGATGTGGCTTCCCTGTGCCTCTTCTACAATACTTTCATGGCTTCTGCTCCGATGAACTTAGATCATTGGTGCCGCCTAGGTACAAATTTTACACGAGATACTAGATTAGCAACTAGGTCCCACCCTTTTACAGTAAAACAGATAAGATGTAATCATAAATTCTACTCCAACAGCTTCTTCTCTCGCGCTTCCCGCCTGTGGAATTCCCTTCCACATGTCTGCTTTCCCGACAGCTACAATCTCCAGGAGTTTAAATGTAAGGTCAATAGACACCTCCTATCACACTAACTTGCACCTATTCTCCCAACACTCTCACCATCTACCCAACCCTCATTCTCGGTATCCTTACCCGCCTATCACCCTCCTTCTGACATTTCCTATATCTAACCATCCTTTCTCATCACTTTCCCCTCTATGTAACCCCCTGCGCAATAGTGGCAGTGAAATGCCTTGCTCGGAGTGAAACGATTATAGAAAAAAAATGTAATTCCAAGCTATTGTGTATTATACCACCTGCAAATCTAAGCTTCCGGCAGCTAGACATTCCCAAGAAATCACCCATCAAGTTACTGACCAGACTCGACGTTACTTAACTTCGGTGATCATAAGAGAATCGGGGGTTTAAACATGATGCATTGAGTGTGTTGTTTTGTAATAGAACCCTTTTATGTTCATATAATCATTTATTTAAATTCCTTTTGTTTCCTTCTGCGTATTCTTTCTGGCAATTATTAAAAGTGATAGAGTAAATCCATCCCTTACGCTTAAGCTTAATCTGTTTTGTAATAATTATAACTTAATTAAAAAAAAATATGGTAACCTTAGATTTTTTTTCAATTGTAGTTGATATAAAAATTGGTATATATAAATGTATATATAACTTTCGAAGCCGGTATAATTTAGTACCTTTTAAATGTAACCTACAACATTTCGTCATTGATATAGTATGCGGCTTACCTTGAAATATATTATAAGGAAGTATTATAATTGTGTGGTAAGGTTTCTGGAATATAATTAGTTTCAATAAATGCTGAGGTAGAACACATTCACATCGAGTAATTCAGATATTATACAGGCATCTAATTTTCTCCCCTTGTTTGAAAAGAAATATCATTACTTTTGAAAAAAAAAATTAAAAAATAAATCAAGTAGTATATTTATGCATCAAAGACTTAATCATCATTACCACCAATGATAAATGTCAACTGTTAAATTCTTTTATTTTTTATCGAAATAATCCTAGATTCGAAAAATAAAATAACGTTGTTAGTCTTTAAAGAAAATCACTGTTAAGTCAGGAAAAATATCTAATTATTTGGTTTATTACGAACTTTTAGTATAAAAGCAAATTTTAATAGAAATCCTTTATTATCAAGAACATCTGAAGAAGTAAAACTTAGAAGAGACATTCTCATTTGATCAACATCAACTTAGAGGTCTTCCGAATGACAAGGGAAGCCAATATCTCTCAAATTAAAGCGACAAGAAGCCTAAATACATTCTCACTGAACGGGTTTGTCTCTTTTACATAATCTCGTCATTGGAACACTTTCCGATGAGAATCCTTTAGCGAAATGAGAAACGCCACAGATTCAAAAATCGTATAAACAAGATAATTTTTCAACGAAGAAGAAACCATTTTTTCATCACTAGGATTTATAAATATCTAGTCATGATAATGATACTTTCTTCTACAAAAATTGATTTGAATCCTGGTAAAACCAATTTTCGAATTCGAGATTAATGACAGATTATCTGTTAATTCACCCCAGATAATGTAAAGTTACTTCAGCCTAAGAATTTAGAAATTTTGAATCAATGTTGGTTTGGTTATTATGAAATTTTTGACACTCTTTCGATATTATAAATTTTAAATCAAAATTTATTTAGCTTGCCTCTCAAGAATTCCAAACCTCAGAATGAAAAATTACCAAAAAAAAAAATCAGAGAGTGCTTCACTCTTCGCAAGCGTGGATGATATTCTATGTACTTATAAAGAATTTTTACAATTTAAATAAAAAGTAAAACAATCTGTTTTTAGCTTGTTTATCGGGGTGAGCGCGATCGAGTTACCGACATTGAAAACAATCGCAAAGGTCAGCAGCTGCAATGTAACAGCCTCGCGTTGGGAGAACTTGGTGTGAATTTTCTTTATTTTTTGGGGTGGGGGGCGGAATTAATATTTTGGTGTGAGTTAACAAAAAAGATCCCAAGTTGTAAATTACTCATTCGTCTCAATTAATTCCATATAACTTTGTGCTGGGCTATGACGTTATTATTTTTTTTTTTTTACTGTAAAATTCATACAAGACAAAAAAGTCACTGAGATTAATTTTCAAGTTAATTTTATTATAGTTACAATATGAATGAAAGCTGAGGTAATAGGAAATGAGAATGAAGAGAATAGATATAGAAAGGTTATCTTAGGGTTGAAGGGCTTTTAAATTTTAGGCCACTCCTCTCAAAAAATATGCTAAACCCCATGCACTTGGACTTCTGACTCTGAACTTGACGAGATTAAGAATTTAAAGTTCAGGAAAGCATCCACGAAGACGTATCTTTGATAGAGAAGCAGTTCTTTGAATAAGAATTGTCTAAATAAAAAGTCTTCCTTATATTTGAAATACGGAGGAAATGTCAGTGATGCTACTCCGTGGAAGGTGCATGGCGTGCTCTACAATGGTGGAACTATAGAGTGAAACCATAAAAACAGCGACAGGCTCTCGACTTAGCGTACGTTCGATAAAAGCCGCAGCATAGGAAATACATCTTCCCCTAGCTACAGGATCACGGGAAGAATTTTGGACACTTTTAGAGATAACTTACGACGGAATGGGTTATTAGAAATCGGGAATGTTGATTTCCAACAGTTAACAGATGTTGAAGTTCATGTTCAGATCAAAGCTAATTAATGTAGCAGACAGAATTTACTAAATTCAATGTTCAGGCCATATTAGGTGCCTCACTCTTGCGTCTCTGTACAAGAAGTGACTATGTTTGTTAAGCGCCAATGAAGTTTCCTGGCTATGGAATAATACCTAATTCAGGCTATTACTATCATGTTTCCACGCACCTTATAAACCCGCATTAGGTAAATGAGGTAGGTGTAAAATTTCAATCGACACTGTTCAAGTCCAGGCGGAATAACTTGTATCAATGCTATGAACGCAGATATATGTCTATGTAATAAATTGACGCAACACGATCTTGTTCAATTTGTTTTCCTCCAAATTACCCGCGAGAGGGATTTTATTTTCGTGAAGTATTTTATCATATATTCAATAATAACAAGGAAATTAAGTCATTACTACCTAAAGTTTCCATAAAATTTTAAAGATATTTTCGCGAATCTACATTTCTAGGTAAAGGTTATCTTAGGGTTGAAGGGCTTTTAAATTTTAGGCCACTCCTCTCAAAAAATATGCTAAACCCCATGCACTTGAACTTCTGCCCTAACTTGGTGTTTACCATTTGGTTCCAAGTGATGTATCTCAAATAATTGTTCTACAGTGTAACCCTGATATAAGAGAGTTGCCGAGACTGAATAAAAGCTATCTCATACCAGGGGTTCTCTTATATCCGGGTTTGGTCTATTTTATATACATTACCACAGACCTAATTTTGGACCAGAGAAAATAGCTCTTATATCAGGGTTTCTCTTATAACCGGCTTATACTGTATTTTATATACATTACCACAGGCTCTAATTTGGGACCTGAGAGAATATCTCTTATATCCGGGTTATATTGTATTTCTATTTTCCTGTTATGGATATAGCTTGTTATATACTTGATGTTTTGGTTTTTGTAGAGACTTTTTTTTTAGGGACTTATTGTAAAGACTTTTATGTTTGTTAAATATTTCTTCACTGTAAGAGTTTTTACTAATTTTATAATCTATGGAGGAGGGTATATGTTTGATTATACTAGGGGGTGGTTTGTCTTTAGGTGGATGTATATTAGATATTCATTGGGTTTTATGTATGGTTGGTAATCATTATTTGCTAAGTCGAGTGTTACAGCTAGGAAGTTTACTATTTTTAAATTAATGTTGACTATTATTTTTAGGTTTAAACTTTTGATTTATCTGTGGATAAGTTTTCTTATTTTGTCTGTTTTAAAATGTGTAGAATTTTGTACTAACCTGAGACCATCGTCTCTATATAACCCTATATCTTGTGTGTTTATGTGATGGTGTGCAGTAAGATTGTATATTGCAAATAAGCCAATGAGATCGAAAGACTCTGCAGAGTCTAACGCACCCATTGTAATATCAAATTGGTTAATAGTTATTTTTTATCCATTGTTCTTGATTATGGATAAGAACAGATGTCTTGTCGGCCCTTATTATATTATGTTAGTCCTGGGTTAAGTCCGAGTAATATGTGGCAAATTCCAGTGCTAAAGTGAAGAAGAAGAGCTGGTATATGCACTTAACTTCATTCAAAAACAACTTATACCGAAACCAAACATCCCTTTCTGCATATTTTTTGGAAATTGAAGGACACAAAACAGAAACCCAAAGTAAAATAGAAAATCTTGGAAAAAACTAGAACCTGCAACTCGCTTAACGACATCTGCCCTTTATGCTTAAGTGAAAAGCTGCACATTCTAAAGTACCCCAACAATGGCAAACTATTGAACCGTAGATACTAATTAGCAGTGTTATGTAAACATCGAAAATATTTTTCGTTAAAATTTAATCAACCAAAAAATACCTCATTCACATAAAATAATCCCCGCCAAAAAGGTAATTAATACCCATGTTTAATCCTCAAAATAAAAAAAAAACGAACATCGCATAAATAAAAAAACTCACACAACTTTAATAACTTTATTCCGTCTACGCATAAACAGTAGTAACAAGAAAAGTATCTACCCTTTCTTAAAAAATCTTACATCCCAATATAAGAATTACCCAGACAAAACTAAATTGTGACCTGTCCAAAACTAGGACACTCCGCACCCCTCTGCTAACCTAAGACTGTATCACTATGGCTATAAACTGCCGGCTAAATGGTAATACACTCCCACCACACTAACTTACATATCATATTATCAACAATAAATCGTTTTCACCATTTATTTTTCATTTCAACTTATCACCAGATGAGGAGCAAACGTAACTCCGAAACGCGAAAATTTTTGTGTAGTGATCAGTCAGTTAAATGCCATACGTGATACACGCTTGGGCGATCATGTCTCGAAAGAGACATGACTGACTGGGTAGAAGATTATCCCGCAGTAGGTTGCCATTGCTTTCTGCGGTAGACTAGTTACCGACCAAGGCTATAGAACCCAATCTGTCCTGTTATTTAACCCATAACTGGAAGGAATAGATGGATTAATACCTTTCCCATGGGCATTTGCGCGTAAATGAATGCAGTGAATTCAACTGGAATTCGAACTCAGCTCCTCGATTTCTCGTTCCGAGCCGATATCCACTGCACCACAACGCAAATCCTAGTGATACTATGTGTAGTGATACTATGCTTTTATAAACCATTGCAACAACCATTACAATTAAAGCTCTACGTTGTATTGAGCACTCTTTATAAAAGTAAAAGCATGAACAGTGGGTTTAAAACCTACGTGTTCCATAACTTTCTTACTTATATGTACGTGTGTGTAAAAGTCAGCTGAAATGGCAAACAGGAAGGAAAACTGTTTCATTAATAAAAGACAGGTGAGAGCTGGGTCAGGTGAGATCGGCTGACAACGGAATTTTGTTCGCCCAGAAACAGGTGACGCATCGGTTGGCAGGAAGACACAGCCAATAGAAAAGATTTCGCGGATGCAATACATTCAATTTTTTTTTTCTGCTTTCGAATTTTCTGCTTTGTTTTCTTACTTTTTTTCCTGTACGTCTATTTAGAAAAAATTCGCAATCACTCGCATTTACGAATTCACTGCCCAGTATATATATATATATGACTGAGAAGAGACAGGAGGAAAAAAAACTATTCTTAGCCGACACACTTCGTCCTCTGAGCGACATTATCAAAACAATGAAGTATTCACAAAGGTGAGTGTAAGTGATTTAAATTTCACGACGTTTATGAATGTTTATTAGGTGGTTGAAAGGGCATTCAAAACAAGTAAAAACAAAATGTTTCAACATGTAGCGGAAGCTAAAGTCAGTGAATAGCATTCAAACACATTTCAACCCAGAATCATGACCATTCTTGAGAAAATTCCTCAGAGGACAAAACGCGTCGGCTAAGAGCAGTTTTCCCTCTTTCTTCGTTTAGTCATATATACACTACAGGCCATAAGTATTAAGCCACCCCAGTGTCTTAAAAAATTCTATTTCATACTATTTTTAGTATTTCTTGCCAAGTGAATAATTATAAATGAAAATAGGTTTGTTCTTTTGTTAACAGAATTGTTCTTTTTTTAAATACTGCACATGTGAATCAATTGAATTTAGAAATATTTAATAATTACCTATATTGCAGTTTCGTCAATGAAAGAATAAAAAAAAATTGTGATTCAGACGAGTTCATCTTTGCTTCTTTGCCTTGTAAAATTTTGCAAATAATCATTCTATTTTCATTTAGAATTACCCATTTAAAAATAGTATGAAATACATCATTTCTTTTAAAAAATGGGAAGTCCATATATTTATGGCCGGTAGTATATATATATATATATATTGTTACGACCAAATTGCTGCAGCTTAAAATATAAGAAAGAAAAGTTTAAACAAATGTTATACTTGTTACCATTCCTGTAATAGGCCGTTCTCTCGCAGGGTTGGATACAGGGGGACGAACGACTAACACCGTTATTAAATCATTCTTATTCCTTGGCTAGAGCCTCTTCTGGTAGTCTTGAGTTACCTCCCTCTAACCCTGTTCAATACCAGTCGACAGAGTGGTGAACAAATAACTTACAGGGTTAGTGGGAGATAACTCATAACTTCCAAAAGAACAATATACGCAAGAAATGAGAATGATATACCCCAGTGAGTTAATAAAGGGCTCGGTTCGAAATTCTACACATCTGTGTAGAAAGGCGTGTGCGACAAAGCAATATAAAATTTTTTAAAAAGTCTGAAATAAAAAAAAATAATCTCTCAGTCTTTCTCTTTTTTTAAAAATCATTTCACCCCAAGCAAGGCATTCCACTGCCACTATTGCGCATGGGGCTACCTAGGAGAAGGTAAAGAGAAGGAGCGGTTAGATGTAGGGAATGTCAGAAGGAAGATGATAGATGGGTAAGGATACCGAGGCTGAGGGTTGGGCAGATGGGAAGAGTGTTTGAAAGAATGGGAGCGAGTTAGTATGTTAGGATGTGTCTATTGACCTTACATTTAAACTCCTGGAGATTGTAGCCGTCGGGGAAGCAATTATGTGGAAGGGAATTCCACAGTCGGGAAGTGCGAGAAAAGAAACTGTTGGAGTAGAAGTTGCGGTTGCATTTTATAGGTTTCACTGTAAAAGAGTGGGATCTAGTTGCTAATCTAGTTTCTCCTCCAAATTCGTATATTTCTTTTCTTTTTGATCAATTCTTTACATTTTTGTCACGCGCGTAGGAATATCTTTTAGCTACAATCTTCTACCTATTTTCAAAGTTGCAAGCTTGTGTTGCCAAATGACTTTTGTTTCTTCTCAGTTTCGACAGCACGGAAATTTCAGTTGTAAAGATTTAACGTAAATTTCAGTTATACGTTCTCATTTTCCCTCAAATGAAAGAATCAGACAGGCCATTACATTGGCTGATTGACACTCTTAGAAATTCTTTCTTGCTTTTTGGTTTGTGACTATTCAGTCAATCAAGTAAATATCCGTATGTGACATGAGATTAATGCCAATGAGTTGGATGAAATGTTTGGTCTCTTCATTAAGCAATATGTTCATATGTTGCTCACATAAAAAGGAGTGTTTATCCTTCGAAACTCGATGACCAACTGATTCCCAAGTATTTCTCCCGCGCAATTTTCATAGTGTATCACGTGACTCCACACATTTGTGATATATTACTTTTGGCCATCTATCGATCCCGTTTCTATTGGTCAATGTCTCGCTTATGTTAATCTCATTGCTGATTTTGTAAGTTCCCGAAAACAGAAGAAAAATGTCACAGTGAGAGAGGGAAAGAAAGAGTGATAATTTATTGGCAGTATGTCTTTTTTAGTGCGGTGAGTGTTAGAAGTGAATATGTGAAAGCTTTAAAACTAAGCTACGGTCCTGGAGCTCAGACTCTTTGGACGTTGGCACAAAAGACTAAAAAGCAATATTTGTTTTCAGTCAAAGCGAAACCGTAGATTGAAAGAAAAATGAATGGATGTAAGTCAAATTTTGATTTCCTGGTATCGATATCAAATAAGTTTTTTTGTCGTAAACTGAATTTTGAAGGCTAAATAAGTCCTCTGAGTAAATAGTATCATGGCTGAGATAACAATTATACCTACTTAGAGCCTAACTCGAAGCAAAAATAATATAAAAATAAACGAGCTGAAAAAATGCGGACATACAGGCACATAAACACACACGCACACACGCACAAACATCTTGCCTTTTATAGTTATATATATATATGTATATACATTTTATCGATTTTCTGCACTATTGTAAGAACTGCAACCATGAAACTTCTGAATATCGTTTCTTATATCTTTGCCTATGAGTGTATCAAATTTGATTAAAATCAGACCACTACTTGTATAACTCGATTTTTTCGATTTTCGATATTTATCAGGGGTACCTCGACACAAAACCTAGCTAAGGACACTCGCAGACGCTTATAGTACAACTATGTAAATTTTCAAGAAAATCGGTTCAGCCGTTTCGGAGTCTATAGGTAACGGACATACACACATACACACACACACACACACACACACACACACATGCACACAGACAGACAAAGTTCCATTTATAAATAAGTTTAGTTTTCTGTTCTTTCATTCAACAGTTCATTTTTGTTTGGAAATAGCATAGTCGTTAATTTTCCTTCCTGGCACATTCTACATATTTTGTCACCGTTGTAAAGCTTGGCTGTTTTCACTATACTCCACATTATGCCTGCCTCTTTTCTATATTTTAATTTAAATTTTCACACTTGGCTAGCCAATATTGTACATTTTTTAAGTTGAAAATTCCCTGCCACGTACGCGTTCAAAAAAAAGAAAAGAAAAGAAAAAACACCATTACGTGAGCCTTCTTAAAAAAACGGTAAACGGTAAAATCAGTTATTGCAAATCGCCTGAAGACACCACTCATCTTAGCAAACTAGATGGCGTAATAACTCGTTTACATAAATATATACTATTTAAAAAAAAAGAATTTATTAACAGTCTCTAGGGCCTTTTCGTCCAACATCTCATCAGGCGGAAAAATCTTTGGAAAATAGATTAAACGATATGAACTGGAACGACGGAAATGAAGAGCAAAAAATATGGAAACACGCCTGATGAGATGTTGGACGAAAGCCTTAGAGACTGTTAATAAATTCTTTGTTTTAAAATAGTATACAAATTTTCTGCCTCGATATATTTGTGTATATATATACACGCACCATAATATATCCACATCCAAGCCTGTTTCGCAGCTCATCAGTGTGGCGATACATATCGAATTGTTTCTGTCCGGGATCGAAACACGACTGATTTGGTATCAGCCGGAGTCTCTACCCACTAAGCCATAGGCGCATGGGAGTAGAGTAGAAAAATTTTAACGTGTTGTATATAAGCAGTGTATACACATACCAGTCATGGAAGGAACTCAATTCATTTATGAAGAGGTACGCATTTATCGCAGAAGTGGATACTGTTTTTAAAATTTTCTTCTCTAGAAAGCACAATCGTAATGAGAGGATATTGAATATTTCTCATTCACGTTACTTTCCATTAGATTAAGGCCTAAGTTTAATGTTCATGGTTAGTAAAATAATTTACAGATTTAAATATTAATCTTAATGCTATATCTGGGTGAGACATTGTTCTTTAGAGCTTAGAAAAGGAATGGTAGGAAGCAGCGATATGAAAGAACTTTTCGGTCAGTAAATGATTAATGCATTAAGAATTTAGTCATGTGTAAGGGAATTAAGGCTCACGTTATGTACATATAATGTTATGTTAATGTAATGCAATTTCGCACATTATTCTTAGAAGATCCCATAGTAAACTACCGTATTAAATACGCTCAGTATATTTAAACAATCATCAGTCAAGATTCGAAAAACATTTAGTCTGACGAATTTATCACCCTGGGGCCCACTGTACCCGAATTTACACATACTACTAGACTGTCAACTAGGTTTCACCCTTTGGCATTGAAAACGGTCAAATATAACCGCCTCTTCTACTCCTTTAGCTTCTTTTCTCTAAATTCCCACCTTTGAAAGTCGCTTTTGTACAATTGCTTCCCTGATATCCACAATTTCTAATATTTTAAGCACAAACGTCAATTACCATATTTTATCCCTTTTATATATGTATAAAGAGCTCAGTGGATATTATCCAGAGCAATATGATATTTATGAAAGAAAACTCAACACATCATTTAGATTGGTTATAAATTGTAATTCATTTCTGTGAGCTAAATTTGGTCATTTCATCAGACCACAGTATATTCGATTCATTCAGTATAAGTGTTTTCCTGGAATAAATATTTCTTTAATATATATATATATATATATATATATATATATATATATTGTGATTATTGAAACCAATAAGAATTAACAATATAAAAAATATATGTACACAACCGACCATAATTATTAGGTCATCCCTGTTTTTTAAAAGAAATGTTGCATTTCATACTATTTTTAGTGGATAATTCTAAATGAAAATAGAATGGTTATTTTGTTATTATTAGGTTGTCCCAAAAGTTCGTAAACACTTGCGAAATGGCTCTATCTTGTCCAGCACAATCGAGTCGAGACAAGCGATGGGTTCAGAAAGGGCGAGAGACACTGTCGGTTCCAAAACAAGATCGATTCGGCATGAAAGTCATGTTGTGCGTTTGGTGGAACTTTGAATGAATAGTTGGTTCCGAATAATCGTGCCATCTTTACTGTCAGCAATTTGATCGGGTCTACGAAAAGTTGAAGCAAAAGTACCCGGCTCTGATCAACCGAAAACGCGCTTTGATGCAGCAGGACAATGCCAAGCCACACACCGCCAGGAAGACCAAAGACAAGTTTGAAGAGATGGACGGCGTTGAGGTTCTACCAAATCCAGCCTACAGTCCTGACTGTGTTCCATCAGATTACGGCCTTTTCCACTCAATGCAACACTTTCTGAAGGGCCGCCGATTTGACTCGTTTGATGAAGTCGAGAAAGCGTGTCAAGAATCCTTTGATTCGAAGCCGTCTGAATGGTACTTTGACCTGATCCGAAAGCTTGCAGATTGATGGTAGAAAGTCTTGGAAAATGATGGTCTTTATTTTGAGCAATAATGTTTGTTGCTTTTGTGAGTAAAATTTCAATTTTTTGCAAGTGTTTACGAACTTTTGGGACAACCTAATATTACTTTGCAAAATTTTACAAGGTAAGGAAGCAAACATGAACTCGTCCGAATCACCCTAAATTTTCTTCATTTTTTCATTGATGAAACTGCAATATAGGTAATTATTAAATATTTTTAAATTTATTTGATACGCATGTTATTGTGCATTATTAACAAAAGAACTATTCTTTTTTTATTTACAATTATTCGCTTGGCAATAAATACTAAAAAATATTATGAAATACATCATTTTTTAAAACACTGGGGTGACCTAATAATTATGGCCGGTAGTGTACGAATAACTATTACTGCATATACATGCATTTCTCAATATTTATATAAAAACATTTGTAACAAAATATGTATTTAACAAAAAGGTATGTCTAAATTTTGATTATGTCCTGCGGCTCTCAAACATCTGACCTTTATCGTATGTGGCTCTTATATGAAGTAAGTTTGGTCCATCTAAATATATGATTGACTCTGTAACCGAAGCCCTAGAGATGGAAGATGTTGTAATGCTGATAACGACAGCTGTTCGATCCCAAAGATTAATGTTACATGCAGACAAATATCTCTTTCACGAAATGCAAAATTCCAAATCTTCTCTTATTCTGAAATTCCGAGCCGATATCCACTGCACCACAAAATACATCAGATAAATTTAGTTAGTCAGTTAAATGCCATACGTGAAACACGTTTGGGCGATCATTTCACGGAAGAGACATCACTGACTAGTCATAAGATTATACCACAGTAGGTTGCCATTGCTTTCTGCGGTAGACTGGTTGCCAGCCAAGGCTATAGAACACAATCTGTCCTATTATTTAACCCATAACTGGAAGGAAGAGACGGATTAATACATTTCCCAAGGGTATTGGCGCGTAAGTGAATGCAATGAATTCAACTGGAATTCGAACTCGGATGCCCGATTTCTCGTTCCGAGCCTATATCCACTGCACTACAAAACACATCAGATAAATTTAGTACTTCACTTAAATTCGTAAATTCAATGTACAAAAAGGAAAACTCATCAGATTTTTTTCTTTTTTCTTCTGCATTTTTATTTCTTTTTTTAATCATTTTTCTATTCTTTTTTTTTATTTTTAATTCTTATTTTTGTATATTTCTGTCACTCATTTTATTTGAAATTCCCGTTCATTATTTTCTTCTTCTTCTATGTGCCCTGTCCATTCAGGATATAGGCGATCATGGCTTTCCACCTTTCCCTATCCCTTCTCCTGTTACACCGTGCAATCCTAGTTCCGTCAATCCTCGTTCCGTCATCCACCTGATTAGGTCCTTTAAATATGTTATCCGTTGCTTTCCCCTGTCTCTTTTGCCCTCTATCTGGCCTGTTAGTATCAGGTTCTCCAAGCCCTTCTTCCTCATTGCGTGTCACAGGAACTTCAACTGTCTCTTCTTGATGCTCAGTATTAATTTACTTTTTGTGGTTAGGTTGCATTGCTATTGACAATAAAATGATACTCTATCTCTAGGAATTTACTTCTCCCAATTATTTATTTTGTAGATTGTTATTTTTCCACATGAATTTCTTTTTTGTTCTTTTCTTTTTCTATTCTATTTTTTTTAAATTTATTTCTTTCCTACTGTTTTTCTTTCAGTCATTCATTATTCCTTTGCTTTCTTTGTTTCTCCTTTATTTTATTTCTTACTTAATATTCTCTTCCTTCTTCCGCTCCCTTTCCTCATCCGTCTTTTCTCTGTTTTCCTTGTTTTTCTTTAACATTTTTCCTTATTTATCTTCTTTCACGACTCCTTCATACTTTTCGGCTTCCAACCGCTGATGACAGTCTGAAAAATCAATTTTCCCACCCCTCCAAACAAGCTTGAGTAATATTACGATATAAAAAACATTTATGGAGGTAACTTTTTTTTCATTTTGACGGCATAGTTTAATTCAGTTATAACTTTAACGTTCACATTAAACAGAGTGAAACAGTTTATGACATCGGCTGTAGTTGCATATAAAGTAAGATGTGAGATCGCAGACGGGGAAGATTTCGTGTGCGACGCGGTTATAAATCGTAAGTGAAGCGGACTTGATGTGACCAGGTGAGAAATGCTTTCGGCAGCAAATTTGGAAATGTGTCATGGTTTTCTGGATGTGTAGTGAGAATTGAGACCGACGAGTAACGACTTCGGGAATATTGGCGTTCAATTGCGAGAGCGTCTGTGTTTAGTATTGGGTGTGATGTTCTATTTAAAAAGGCGGGAAGAAAAGAAAAGATGTAAAATCACACCATATATATATATATATATATATATATATATATGAATGTACTGTTTAATTATAGAAAAACAGAGTATCCACTCAAATACGTTTATCCATTAAACATATTGTTCAACATATATATATATATATATATATATATATATATCCACCGGCCCGAATATTCGAATAATCGTTAAGAAAATAGGTATTCTTCGTGTATTTAAGGTTTAATTCGATCATGCTTCACAATGAATACCTTCATGGTCAAGTGGCTAAGGATGCCTGTATTCCTAAAAAAATTCTTTATATTCAGTCCGGCGGATATATGTAAATGTACTGTTTAATTATAGAAAAACAGTGTATCCACTAAAATACGCTTATCCATTAAAAATATTGTTACAACACACACACACACACACACACATACATATACATACATGTCAGTGTAATTAGCATATATCTCTAGTCTATAGGGGTTGCAGGTTCGAATCCTAGTAAAGGATGCCTATTTTCCTAAAATATTTCTTTAATATTCAGTCCGGCAGATATATGTAAATGTACTGTTATTATAGAAAAACAGAGTATCTATTTAAGGATGAGTATCCATTAGAAATAATATTTCAATAAATATGTCGAACGTCATTTCTCTTAATATATGGGTGTGTCTATATGTTTAGGGTGAAATCTTTCGTTTAATCTTATTTTATAATTTTAATGGATTTTTAATCCCATATTATATATTATTAAACCAAACCTTAATTTAAGTGGTTGAGCTGATATCCCTGTTACGTATTAAACAGTGAAATTAATACAACCGACCTAGATAATATGTTCTTTCTACCATGCGGGATGCAGCTTCTTTTGACTAAACGTCTGGTGTAACGTAGAAAGCACGGGATTGTTTAACAGATGAAGAGAGCGATAGCTTTCTCGTAAAAAGCTCTGATGAGACAGGACCGATATGCCGGTTTTTCTGTTTTAAATCATTATAAATCTTACAAATTGTGGAAATAAATATTTTTGTTACCCCTCAGATGAAATGGGTAATGTGGTCGTAGAAATTCTCCTGCTTGTGTGGTATGTTGCAGCGTCCTGTCGCCAGAAACAGTATCTTCTAGCAACCACTATCTTGACCTGGAGCACCATCTCCTCAAGGCATTTGATAAAGACCCCTTTTCGAATCCTCTGTGCTGTCTTCAGATTGACGTCAATGCTCTCTTGAATGCTCATATTGGTTCTTTCGGCCGAATATCAAGCCGAACCGTATAATGTTTACAAATTTCTGATGGATGGAATTACATCATGATACTCTGTTTTTTTTACAGACATTTCTTAACTGACCTTACTATTTTTCGCAGTCGACAAAATAAAAAATAAAAAAATAAAACGCATGCGGGGTATTAAAATATAATATAGTGACAATTTACCCATCGCTATATATATATATATATATATAGTTATTGTAAATCGCCCGGAGATACCAAAAGGTAGAAACCTGGTCACGAAATAACTCGTTTACAAATAAAAAATATTCAAAAGTTCAACAATAAAATTGTATTGAACATTTTTTAATACAACTGTGTACTAAACTAATTTAACTATAACCAAAAGCTAAATAATTAAAAAATCATATATATATGAATTTATTTTATAAAATGTTACGAAACTCCGGCATGTTTTTAATTTATTTGAACATTATTTTTAATGGATACTCATATTTGAGTAGATGCTCTATCTTTAATAATTAAACAGTATATATATATATATATATATATATATATATACTTGCCTGAATAATCGAGAAATCTTGGAAGGAAAATATGCATCCTCCGACAGGATGCGGACATGCTTTTCCTAGGGCTGATCAACCGACGATTTTCTTTTTGGCGTAGAATCTCTTAAAAATCTCTCTCTCTCTCTCTCTCTCTCTCTCTCTCTCTCTCTCTATCTATCTATCTATCTATCTATCTACATATATATATATATATATATATATATATATACATGTAGAGAGAGAGAGAGAATATGCATATAAAAGACGGCATCCTTTGATACAGTGTATGCGAACGAGAACACCTGTTGGTTGAATTAACCAGTAAGTGACGAGAAAAGAGAGTTAAATTTGCACAAAGTTTATATGTTGAATGTCACGCGAATTTTAACTTTAATTCAAGTATCCGTTCAAGACCACAGTGCATTTTTGCACTTATAAAATCTTCAAACCTAAAAAGAAAAGAAAACAGCGTTGCCAGATAAACATTCATAAATATACACATAATATTAGGTACATGAATATCTATCATGACAATGAAAAATTGAATCCGTGACATTTTCCAATAATGTAAATGTAAGTTTTAATGTACAGAATTCGTGACAAGGGGTTCGAAATTACAGATTCATTTACATAACATCATATGTGTTTGTGATGTTAGAAATACACACACACATATATATATATATATATATAGTCACTCGCAGACAGATCTGTTTCGCTGTATCACAGCTCATCAGTACGGTTAGATTCCGATTGCCTTTAACCCAGGATTGAAACCCGACCGCAGTGGCGTCAGTCGGTGGTTCTACCTCTGGGCCATGGGTGCACGGTAGAAGAAGGCAGATTTTTAGCATGTATATTGTCATTATACACGCCCAATAGCCAGAGTGATCTAATTCATTAGCGAATGAGCGATGCGTACAGTATAATTACAAATATAATTATAATTACAAATTAACACTATATATATATATATATATATATATATATATATATATATATATATATATATAGTGTTAATTTCTAATGATGCTTAGTGCCAAAATTGCTGGGATTTTTTTGTTTTGATTTTTGTTTATCCGAGTAGTTTGCTTGTAGATAGGCATTTTAGGTAAGCAGGATTTTCTTCATAAAGTGCTTGATATAAAGATAGAGCGTTAATAGAATTAATGTGGGGAGATTCTGTAAGTTTAAATGAGCAGTGTTGTTTTAGTCACGCCGACTTTTGTACGGTAGAAATTTTTTTTAAAAATCCTGAAGGCATCATAATAATTTCTTCTCGAAACTTCGAAGTCGGCATGACGAAATAACGCTAATAAGTTAAATGCAATACCTTTCCACATTCATTATATGTGTGTGTGTGTGTGTGTGTGTGTGTGTGTGTGTGTGTGTGTTCATTGGATGTTCAAGAAAAGATTCTTCTTATTCCGTTAAATCGCTCGCAAGGTCAGAGGCGTAGTTTCATAATAGAGTAGTATCACGTATTTTTGTTTTTTAACTCCCTTTCCTTCTTGATAGCGAAGCTAATTTGGAAACAAACTAACATGGACTGTGGACAGTTCATTTATATCTTCCAGCCTAAGATATGTGTCAACAAGGAAAACTTATTTTATTAAGTCCAATAGACATAAATTGCCTGTTATTTTTAACAAAACTTGTATGTATATGTACAAGTGATTCTTGTGCAGTTGTTTAAGGTCTGCACTGCATTGACATTCTTCTTCATAATTTCATGGTTCGGAGGTGGACCAAGATAAGATGTCTGGTATAGTAATAATTGCAGGTGTGATATCATAAAATGTTGGGCATTGTAGATATGCATGGTTGGTAACTAAACTGGCTCCAAACCAGGTTTGCCTGTTGATAAGCGGGTGACTTGACATCTTGCAGGATGAAAAATAAAACCTAATATAAGACAAAGATTCTGCTAAGTTCTATGTTTCTAGGAAGACACTCTGATGTAACAGCTGCAATCAATCATAAGTACACCGGACATCTTGGTTTGGTCCGTTTCTGGATTATTTAGTTGTGATGAACATGCAGTGCACAAGCATGCAGTGTACAAGCCATTTATGACCTTAAACACATCATTCATAAAACATTATTTGTAACTGCTATTTCTGTTTTGACATCTTTGTCTTTGAATTAATTGGAGTAGATAGACTAAACTATCGCCCGGTTCACACTTCACCCACGTCTATTGAACAGGTGAAGAGGCTCATCCCTTCTTTCCTGTTTAGGATGCGGTTTCCGGTTTTCTCTTTTCCAATCTCTTCACTCTTATGTAGCCCCCTGCACATCAGTGGCGTTACCGCCTTGCTCGGGGTGATATGATAAAAAAAAAAAAAGATATAAAACGCAATCTGTGAGTCTGTGTGTGACTGTTCCCTATGCATGCTTACTTTGTTTAAGCTACCCCATTCAAACTTTCTAGGGACACATTTTTTTTAATCGTGTCACCCCAAGCAAGGCATTCCACTGCCACTATAGCGCAGGGGGGTACATAGAGGGATTGGGTATAGGAAATGTCAGAAGAAGGGTGATAGATGACTTAGGATGTACATAGGGAGAGAGTTGGAGAAAGCGGGTGTGAGTTAGTATGTTAGGAGGTGTCTATTAACCTTACATTTAAACTCCTGGAGGTTGTAGCCGTCGGGGAAGCAAGCATGCGGTAGGGAATTCCACAGGCGGGAAGTGCGAGGAAAGAAGCTGTTGGAGTAGAAATTGCGGTTACATTTCATCGGTTTCACTGTAAAACGGTGGGACCTAGTTGCCAATCTAGTATCTCGTGCAAATTCACATCTAGGGGGCACCAGTGATTTAAGTTCATCAGAGCAGAAGCCAAGATAGTATTTATAGAAGAGGCACAGAGAAGCTATGTCACGCCGGTGAGAGAGATACTGCAGGCGGTCAGCCAAGTCGGTATCAATCACATTACAGATTCTTCGCTGTATTTCGTCAAGAACCCCGAGGAGAATAGAAGGGGCACCCGACCAGATGTGGCAGCAGTACTCAATACACGGGCGGATGGTGGATTTATATAATTGCAGGATAGATTCAGGCGGAAAGAATTTCCGGGCCCTGCACAGAGAGCCGACTTTCATAGCTGCGGATTTAGCAATGGATTCGACGTAGTCATTCCACTTGAGGTCCGCTGAGAGTGTCAGGCCAAGCAGGCGTAGTGATTTACTCTCTGGGAGGCAAGCCTGTTCCATGTCTACAGGGAAGCGAGGTCGATGCATACATTTTGAGTTTAAGTTCAGCAATTTTCTCCTTCGTAATTTTTGGCCAGTGGAGCCGATTGTTTACATTTGCTCCGTAAAACATCTAAGATCTAAGATGGTTGCTGAATGACGTCACAAAAATCAAATCACACGTGTCAAACGCAACTAAAATATTTTTTAAAACATGTTTTTAAATATTCTTCGAAAATTTCTTCACTGAGAGCGTAATAGTTTTATATTTCTAATTTCAGTAAAACAAAAAAAATAATTTTATATTTTTATGTTTACAAAAATGTAAATATTTTCCCCTGTAATTTTGAAACAAAAACAACCGATGTCACACAAAACATCAAATCATCAAAACATGTCACACAAAACATCAAATCCCGTTGACGCAAAATTTCTATAATTATATTTTTTTATATAACCGAGTCCTACTACTAAAATGTTCTGAGTTGTACGGGTAACGCCGGGCTACGATGCTAGTAAGAGCTAAGAGACAGTTTTGTATAATGGTGACTGACAGGAGAGTGCATACAAAATAGCCGTGTGTTATTGCGCCTATTAACATTCTTTGACGGAGAACAAACTTTGACGAACTTAGGTCACTGGTGCCCCCTCTACAAGAATTTACTCGTGCAACAAGAATGGCAACAAGGTCCCACACTTTTACAGTTAAACCTACCAAATGCAGCCGACAATTCTTTTCCAGCAGGTTCTTTTCTCGTACTTGCCTCCTGTGGAACTCTCTTCCGTATACTTGCTTTCCTCCAGAAATTTAAACAATGTCAATTTCCATCTCTTATCTACTTGACTCCAGTCCCTCTCTCGTTCTTTCTACATCACCCCGTGTTTTGTTCTTTTCCTTTCTCCCGACCTTCGTAACTGTCATCATACCCGTGTTCCCATCCTTCTCTTGCTCTTTCTCTAACACCCCCTGTAACTGGTTCGTCTTTCTCTTCATTCTCCTCCTGCCTACACTGTTTCTCTTTTCCCCAGCGCATCAGTCACGGTCCCGCCTTGCTTAGCGTGAAACGATAAAAAAAAATTAAGCACAGGCAATGACAAATGCTTTTGAGTCAATAGAAGGTGATAAATGTAACGCATGTATTTATATCTAGTGAAAATTCACAGCCAATTCTGAAGTCTATTCAAAACTGAAAATTGTTCTACCCACCAGTGTTTTTTCTGCCCGTGTATCGGCTGTAGATTGCGTGGAATATTTTTAAATGGCAATATATGAAATTTCTCAAAGCTTTGAATCGTCCCACTCGTGTATGTGTCTCTGTGTCGGTATGTTACAACAAAGAATCGTCAAATTTCTATATCTACAAAAATGTCAGTCAGCTAAGTGACATGCGTGATACACGCTTGGGCGATCATGTCTCGAAAGATACATAATTGACTGTGCAGAAGATCTTATTCCGCAGTAGTTTGTCATTACTTTTTGCGGTAGACGAGTTGACAGCCAAGGTTACAGAACCCAATGTGTCCTACTATTTAAAACATAGCTGGAGGGAGAAGAGACGGATTAGTACTTTTTACTTTTTACTGTTTTTTAACCCGTAGGCTCTTAAGCTTCATTTTCTTTGCTGTCCCAGGGTCCCAGCGCTATCTTCAGGTCTTTAGAAAATTTCTAATATAAAAGTACGACATTGACACTTACTCTCTGTTTTTTTTTTAATGTTGTTTTAGTGTACCATGATTTCATAAACAATTAATCATAGCATCACACTTCCAATAATTCTCATAAAAAAATGCGAAAATGACCCATCAGAGCTCATGGAGGCCTTGCTAAATTACCACCACAACCCTTCGGTTGGTAGTGCGGGAGGCAATATTTTAATATAGAAACGTGTCACTAAGTGAGGTCAGTTCAACGGCATCATAATAGATAATCTTAAATCTGAATAGTTTCCAGGAATTTCGAGTAATATAATTGTTAGTGGCTCAGAAATTGAATTCAACGAGTCAAGATCGAATTCTGGTTCAGTTCGTTACTTTCAATTTCGTATAAATAGCTTTAGGAAGTGTATGACTCAATCTCTTCTCCCACTCAGCTATGAATTTACTAGTAGACTGGGATATTTAACCTTGAGTAGAAATCATTCTAGGATAATCAGTCAATTCAGTGCCATACGTGATACGCGCTTGGGCGATCATGTCTCGAAAATGACATGACTGACTTGGCAGAAGATTATCCCGCAGTAGATTTCTATTGCTTTCTGCGGTAGATTAGTTGCCATCCAAGGCTATAGAACCCAATCTGTCCTATTATTTAACCCATAACTGGAGGGAAGAGACGGATTAATACCTTTCCAAAGGTTATTTGTGCGTATGTGAATGCAAAGAATTCAACTTGAATTCGAGCTTGGCTCCCCGATTTGCCGTTCCGAGTCGATATCCACTGCACCACAACACACATCTTAGAAGAATCACAGATCTGAATTCAGCACTAACCTGATATGAAATGCGTTCTTTCAGTCTACCTTACCTCTGGCGCAACGACTTCTGTCGAGCCTAAAATATTACAAAGCCCGTGTGTTGTGCCTCGTGCTAGCATTTAACATAATTATTACAATGGTAATTGGCTGTGTGAAGGAAAATTTGCCTCAATTTTTCTAAAGATCTGTAATATTTGGTATCTTTGTGGGTATAATTGACAAAGAAGTGGATACAAATATTAGCGTTGAGAGGAATATTTTATTTTCTTATTTTTACATACTTTCGTGTTAAGTGTCTGCTAGCAAGAGAAAACATGTTGCCTGCTCAGAAGCTAAAGAGGGACTGGCTAATCCTTTAGGTCAAGCATGGGTCAGGGAGATAGAGAGAGTAGGGGAAAGAGAAATAGTAGCAGAGAAAGAAAAGGGAATAGATTTGGGTATCTTAGTTCTTGGGAGTTATTTAGATACAGAGAGGGTAAAAGAAACAATGCATTCTCTGCATGGTAGTAGTATCTGACCTGAGGTCATTTTGGTTCATTCCTACAGATCAATTAATAAATTCGTCAAAAGTTAAATGATGTAAAAAGCATACGAGAAACTGAACACTGTTACAGATTCAACGAAACCTGTAAACTTCCTTATTGTATTAATGATCTGGAGCCACCTGATGTGTCATCTCGCAGATGCCAACAAAAGCGCCATTTATTCTTGTTATCAACTTCGATGCTTCATGTTCGTGCAGGTATAAGACCTGTAGTCAGCTGGTGTCGCTGAAGCAACAATATTGACAAGATGGAGAATATGCATTCATTCCAAAGAATTTCTTTTATTCCTAGTGATTGATTACAAAAGCAGACGATTTCCAATCAATTTTATCAGGATATGTTTTGCAATGTCCATCTCCAAATACCAGACAAAAAACACAGAAGGTGGCTGATTTAGAATTGTAGCAGACATGGCCAATTATGTCGCTTACACACGAGCTGTCGCACGAAATAACCTCAACAATATCAAACAAAGAGATTTACATATGTTTTTTATATTATATCTAAAAGTGACGGAGATACAATTAAAGTTTCAGGTACAACAAAACAAAAGTAGTTCCTAATCTTGAGTCATAAATTTTTATTTTAGTTAAAATGAAAAAAAATATTCAGAAAATTCATTTTTTATTTTAAAAATAATTACGTAGTTTTCTTTGATTTGCACTCAGCGCAAATAAAGATGTTTAGTGTAAATAAAGATGTTTAGTGTAAATAGTGATGCTTAGTGTAAATAAAGATGTTTAGTGGTTATAAAGACAAAACAACTGTAAATTTGAATGTCTATTAAAGTCATTTTGTCGTTGTTAATGTTACTTCTTCAGTATTCGGTTAACAAATAAAAAAAAATATTTTCGGACAGTATGTAATTTATTCTCGCCTCCCGAATGAAACGTGTTATGTCGAGTTTAATGTAAGGTTTAATTTAGGGAATCCGAGAGCGTACGCCTGGACAACGGTCCAAAATTGCCCAGATCGCCGCACTCTACTTTTGCGCTGAACTTGGTAGCGACAACTGATCAACCCCTCTAGTGCAATCGGGTGGTGATGCCTTATTTAACTGGTCCCCAGGACTTTTCTCAGATGTGAGTCTATCCTCCGGCAGAGACAAAACTGAGCAACATTCTCCCCGAAGACAGAGACGCAGATGATACATGACAGCAATTAATGTTTTATCTTTTGTTGTTTAAAATGTTCATAAAAACAAAAGTCAAAAACAAATTTGCCGCTTTAAAAGCGTTATCTTCTTAAAATACACATCTTGAGAGACTCTTTGGGCAAAACAGCAACGTACATATTCATCCACATTTAGACAAATTTACTACCTTGGCACAATTAACCGTTTAATTAATCCGTTCTATGCTGCTATGTTACTTAGATTGCAGTTATATTTGTTCAAGATTTTCATGCAAGTCATTTAATATATATTTGGTCATATATGTATATATGGTGTGTCCATATATATATATAAATATTTTTTTTCTTTTTTTTATTTATAAATGAGTTATTTCGCTACCTTGGTTTCCACCACGAGTGGCTTCTTCAGGCGATTTTTAATAATAAATAATTTAGTATATGTGTATATATATATATATAATACAATTTCAATGGGTAATGCATATTTCACTGCACAAAGATGACCTGGAGGTCATCTTTGGACATTGAAATATGTGTTACCCATTGCAATTGTAGTAAATCAAAAAATATTTTTAAATCATATTACTTTGTTAAATTAAATAAATGAATTTAATATTGAGTTCTTTTGAGTTCGTCTCTATTGGAATTTACCTTGATAATATACCAAGTGTTCTATGTTATATATATATATATTGTCCCTAATTCCAATGGGCCCTACACAAATAGGATACACAAAAAAATAATTAGAGCCCTGAAGTACCACAGTTTTAAAGTCGAAGTCACATCTAATCTTAAAATTGTAAACTATCTAGACATCACCACTAACTTAAATGATGGATCCTACCAACTATTTCTCAAAGAAAATAGTTCCCCCACTTATATTAATATTTCATCCAACCACCCCAAAAATATTATAAAACAGATACCCAATATAGTGAATAATAGAATCAACCAATTCTCATCCAACATTAAAACTGTCAACGCAAGTAAAAATATATACAATAAGTCCCTTCAAAAAAGCGGATATAAGAACAAGTTAACATATAATAAACTTAAAATAGACTTCGAATCATCCAAAAATAAAAATAAAGGAAACTGTAGAAAAAGAAATCTAATTTGGTTTAACCCCACCTTATTGTAAACTAACTAACATCAATATTGGTAAATATTTTCTCAAGTTAATAGACAAACATTTTAATAACAGTAACCCTCTACGGAAGATTTTTAATAGGTACACCCTTAAAATTAGTTATTCTTGCACCCGAATATGGACAGTCTTATTAGTTCCCATAATAGGAGTATTCTGGTGAACTTGCGCAATGCTGAATTTAGGTTCTGAATTCTAAACGAATGCAACTGTAATTCCTTCTCGCCTAAATACACCTCTTCAAACAGCCCAAAATCTTAACTTTAAAAAGTAATTTAACTCATTTTGTTGTCTATCTTTATAAAATATGAACTCCTATTCCTCCCCTTCCTAAATATACCATTTCAACACCCTGTAACCCTGCGACTACCAGCTCTGTCCTTTTCCACTTTTTGACCGTTGTTAACCAAAAACCCCTCCACACTCTAACTCAGGGCCTTCGCCATTTGGAAAAACAATGTCGCTGACGTGACATAGAGTCTCTATTAGAGATCCTATGTCAAAATGTACATTCGACAGCTTTGAATTTTGAATATTTTCTCTAATATATATATATATATATATATATATATATATATATATATATCCTATAGCCCAGAGGTTATAATCGCCGACAGACGCCAATTCGAACGGGTTTCAGTCCTGAGTTAAAAACAATTGGAAACTAACCGTACTGATGAGCTGTGATGCAGCGAAACAGATCTGTCTGCGGATGACTATATATATATATATATATATAGTGTCTATATAATATATATATATAGTGTCTATATAATATATATATATATGTACATATAGTGTGTCTGTGTATATATGTATAATATATATATTGTGTATATATATATATATATATATATATAGTGTGTCTATATATATATATCTAGTGTGTGTGTATATATAGTGTGTGTGTGCATACATATTTATATGTATATATTGTCTCTGTGTATATATAGCTATATATATATATATATATATATATATAGTGTGTGTGTGTATGTATGTATCTATATATATATATATTGTGTGTGGGGGGAATAAAAAACATTTATAGTTATAAGAGTTTTGTGGAATAAAGAAAACTGTAAATAGAAAAAAAAATTTCCTATTTATGAGAATTTTTTATTTAGATTTTTAAAAAGGAGAAAATTTTAATTGGATATTTATAAATAAATCTATTTTCATTGCCCATCATGCATATTAATATATTTGACAAAATAAAATAATATTCCTAAAACAAAACAATTTTGACATAATTCAGAAACATGCAATTGAGTGCAAAATAATCTCTACATATTTTCTACAAAGATTTTATGAAGAAAATCTTTATATTTAAGATTTTCTATAAGACTGCAGGTTTGTATATGAAATAAAATGGAAAATTTCTACAGGTAAACCTGATATTCATACATTCAGTCAGTTAAGTGTCATATATGATACACGCTTTGCTGATAATATCTCAAAAGAGACATGACTGACTGGGCAGAAGATTCTCACCCAGTAGATTGACATTACCTTTCTGCAGTAGACTGGCTGCCAACCATTCTTTCAAGCATCTTTCATTGAATACTACAGACAAGGGAGGGGGGTTAAATAAATCTATATTTTTATTGAGATCTTCCAGCATTCTAATATTTTTTTGTTTTTAAAAAATATAAAAATTGTCTATAGTTTTATTTTTCCGACGCTTTCAGACAGTATTTGGGCATTTTCAGTGCTGTTGTATTCGGTATATTTATTCTCCGTATGTTGTACTACATAATAGATATTACGTGGCTGGGTAAAGTCATGGTCAGTTCTATTGTCAGAAAAAACTTAACACAATACCTCCGCTATTGAACAGTGTCCGGTTCGTCGCGGGAATACGGCGTTTAATCAGTAGGGTTTCTCTAGTAGTAGAGTACCAACGGCTATGTGATTGAAAAAGGTTTTTGTCTTATCAACTAGAATTGTCCATAGAAGTTCTGTTAAGTTGCGGTTTAATAAATGCTTTTTAATAGGACTTTGATTCAAC